>JACXGI010006011.1:13199-44097 GCA_016801175.1 Esox masquinongy | reverse complement strand
TCTGTAGACTGACCCTAGTGAATGGTTCAATGTCTCTGTAGACTGACCCTAGTGAATGGTTCAATGTCTCTGTAGACTGACCCTAGTGAATGGTTCAATGTCTCTGTAGACTGACCCTAGTGAATGGTTCAATGTCTCTGTAGACTGACCCTAGTGAATGGTTCAATGTCTCTGTAGACTGACCCTAGTGAATGGTTCAGTGCATCACTCTATTTCACCAGGTTTTACAGCCACAGACAGAGACTAGTCCCAGGCTAAGAAGCACTGAGAAATAGCCATTAAACATGTCTTTTATTCCAGGACCAGCCGTAATCTGGGTTCAGAGTTGTTCAACGATGGCTTACCCTCTCTCTCCGTTAGCGAGTAGGGCTTGATCTCTCCGTCCGGCTTTTTGGGGGGAACCTTTCTCGACCGAGCCGCTGTTGAAAAGACCAGAGTTATAGTGGGGTTGTAGGGGTAGGGCTGATATAACATCACCATGGCGTGATACTTGACAACCCTTGTCGGAGAAGATCACAGCCTTTGGCTGAAGGTAAGAGTACCTAATCATGCTGTACATCTTTATGTGAAGGCAACAGATCATACTGCAAATCAGCGTTCAAATAGATTCAAACACCATACATACACATGATATATGTAGTGTAAATATGTCTCTGGTAGTAGGCACAGGACTACAAACACCTTATCAATATTATCAGGGTAGAGGGACAGGGGGAAGGAAGCAAGGGGGCATTAGTTATGGGGGGTGTCTATCCAACCATAGGGTCTGCCCGCTCCAATACGATCACACATCTACAGTACGACAGATGCACGTGTTGTAGATTGTGATGCATATCGGACCTAGCCTGGCAGAAAAGCTGGGCAGTGGCACAAGACAGCAAACCGAGCAGACATCCTCCTCTCCATAGAGTGAGGCATAGAGGGTGAGAGAGAGAAGGAGATATAGAGATATGGAGACCCAGAGACAGGGATAGATAGAAAGATAGATATGGGAGTGATGGGGTTTCCTGAGATAAACAAAGGGGAGAGTGGATGCAAGGGAAAGAGAAAGAAGAAAAAGATTGATAGTTGCTTACAAAAAGCCGTACATTCCCTGATCCGTCTGAGGGAGAGGTGGGCCTGGAGGAGTTGCAGTGAAACAGAAACCCCGTTTTGGAAACAGCAACTCAACTCTGAAGTAGTTCACTTCACAGCACAGTACTTTAATAGATTACCATCTAAACATTTACAATATAATGAAGGAGGGTGCAAGCAGAGAACCGATATTTCTTCCATGACTACTTGTTAGTTTCAACAAAAACAGAACAAACAATATTATATATTTTGACGGCTCAATTACAAGTATCTATTTAGTTTATTTCATGCTACTGCCGGCAGTCTTGCCCCCTGGGAATGAACTGCGACGTATCAAATGTCAAGCGCATGCTCGTCTTCTCAACAAGCCCCCACGAACCGATGTCAAGTCACAACACAGTTGCCGCATCAGATTTGGGTCGGGTAGGACGCCGTTCGGCACATTAAAGTCAAAGGCATTCACTGATAGGATGACGTAACATTCCTCTCCGACACCTGCGAGCCACTGGACCGGGCTGTTCCTCCTGGAGAGGCACCACGCTCGGCTTTGGGTGTGGCGCTAGTCGGCACCGGTCAGGGTGTGGCCACCCACACTAGCCCAAACACTGCTCCTCTAAGCACCATCACAGCCCCTTGAAAAGCAGTGCGTTTGGTAGGGAATAGGGAGCCTTTTGGGACGCAGAGTATCACACTACATCCAAAACAACCAGTCATCCAACAAAACAACCAGTCATCCAAAACAAGAAACCACCCTAAACAACTAGTCATCCAAAACAAACCGGTAATCATCAGAAATATCCAGTCAACCAAAACTACAACCAGTCATCCAAACAACCATTCATCCTAAACAACCACCCATCCTAAACAACCACCCATCCAAAACAAGCCCCCATCCTAAACAACCAGTCTTCCAAAACAACCACCTGCCCCAAAAACAAACAGTCATCCAAAACAACAACCCACACAAAACAACCAGTCATCCAAAACAACAACCCAACCAAAACAACCAGTCATCCAAAACAACAACCCAACCAAAACAACCAGTCATCCAAAACAACAACCCACCCAAAACTACCAGTCATCCAAAAAAAACCACCCAAAACTAGAGACACTGCAAAAACTAACAACCCTTCTTTAACCCAGAGAGATGTAGATGAGAGACTAACAATTACCTGATCTGTTGGCAAAAAAACCGTCAAACACCACAAAGTTATTGACCTAAAAAGAGAAGAAAGACAGAGAGCAAGTGAGAGAAAGTTAGAGACAGAGAAACAAAGAGAGAGAGACAAAGTTAGAGAGATTTATTTTTTTTATTTTCAGGCAAGACTTAAAAAAAATATTTAACAATAATGGACTGTAAACACTAAACATGATAAACCTAGAATTAACTCAGTGAGATGGTGAGACATTGAACAGCAGTAGACCCAAATCAAATTTGACCCCTTATAGTCACAATATCCAGAGTTCTACTGTGAAGAGTCCTGAAACCGCAAGCAGACATCAGCATTTGGAGAGAAAGAAAGCAAAAGAGAAAGTAGGAGAGAGAGAGTGGATGAGAGGGTGGATGGGTCATGACTCATCTCTCCACAGGCCAAATAATGAGACGAGTTTGATACTAGACAGCTCCAGTAGAGGAAACTGACATTCAAGGCACGTATTTATCCTAGTTTGTTTAACAGAACCATTAAACAATCATTAGAGGCCCAGGCTGATGAGAAAGGTTCAGAGGTCATCTCATACTGGAGGATACAGCTCTGCGCCCTATTCTCTATAGTGCACTTTTTACCAAGGCCTTATGGTCCCTGGCTAAAAGTGATGGTCTACGAAGCAAATGCCGTGCCATTTTGGATGCAGACTTTTTGGTGTTTTTAGAAAGACCCTACTCATAAACTCCAACCATGACAATCAGACCACATTACGGCACTAACCTACCGGAACATGTGGAACATCAGACCACATTACGGCACAACCAAGTGGAACATGTGGAACATCAGACCACGTTACGGCACAACCGAGTGGAACATGTGGAACATCAGACCACGTTACGGCACAACCGAGTGGAACATGTTGATCATCATTCACTAACTATCACCAGAGGAGTCACCAAACATTCAGAGCTCAGAATACCAGGGGTGGACGGGGTAAAAAAAAAATTCAAAACTAAGATTTGTGAACTAGGCAATTTCCTAGTTTTAAATGACAAAACATTTTAACCTAATTTTAACATTTATGTTGACTAAGAACACATTCTCATTTTCCGGAATTTGTAGGAATTAGGGTTAACTCTCTTAGTTAGGGACTTGATGACTGGTGTTCACCTGTCCGGATTAGGGATTTGATCCAGTAACCCTTTGTGTTAACAGGTCATTTTAGTGCTGGGCTACTGATGGCCCACGTTGCCCAAGAAACATATTCGTCATTGCAGTTAGGTTTTTAATACCCACAATTTCCCAAATTTTTTTGTGACTTTTCTGATAGAGAACCAGATTTGCCCGATGAGTATCCTTTTCTTTGGAATAATATTTTCTGAATCCCCGAGGAGCCCAGCCCGGGTGACATCACAGAATGGCACTAACCTGCTCATTCTCATTTGGCTTCAAACAATCTCAACTCACACAGATTTAGTCTAGACTTTTGACCTTCAAAAGAATAGTCCATCATAAATGTTTGTGTATAAATGCTTTATTAATTACACTGTTTTGTCTTTTTCATAGGCCTGTCTACTTCAACGTCCAATTTTTACTATAGTCAAGCGAAAATTATTTCAAAAGTTATCTTTTGAAATAACAGGATTCCCCATTCAACTCAATGAAAAATACATTTAACTCATTATTTTGTATTATGCATTTTATCCTGTCCTATTCAGGAACTCCCGATGGATCACCCCTGAACAACTGGATTCAGGGTACAGATGGAAAGGCACATCTGTTTTTATATAACAGTACCATCCTACTCCCTAGTCATATTTCTCGGATCAGATCTCATTCCAAATGGTGCAGTCATGCCTGCTATTCAAAGCCCATGCCCACTTCATCTCTTTTCTAAGCTCAAAAAGAAACAGTTGATATTTTCATATTCATTTTGATTATCCCCAGCCTACGCATCAATTACGTTACATCACCAGGGGGAACAAAAAAACGTGACGCAATCACAGGCCAGACGGGACGTGTCCCCATTCCCTATTATATCTAATTTCTTCTCCGCTGCGCACTCATCCGCTGCTTCCCTTCCCACAAAAACAAAGGCATCCGATTGGTGGAGACATTCTAGCGGGAGTGTCCCACCTTATTTCTCAGATCAGTAAACAAGTGCACACTTTGTGATAGTTTACTGATTATCACTGTTTTTGTTTTTATTTACCTGGGGTACGCTGTTCTTCAGACAGTAATGTTTCACCAAGAAAGACAGGAACTTTGGGGAGGGCCGGTCGTAAGCCATCATAACCGGCTCCACCTTCTTGTGCTGAACACGGCAAGGAGGGAGGAATGCAAAAGAAAACCATTAGGAGGTGTCTCAACGAGACCCATGACATCTTACCACTACATCTTTGCCAACACTTCAGTGTCAAGGCGCGTCACTCTCACCGCACCACATTCCACCGTGTGGAGGGCTCGTTCGTGAGCGCGAGCCGTAGAGAAGCACTTCCTGCGAGAGGGAAATGTCACGCTACGGAGTACACGGGCGGTGGTTTTGTTCGGACGCTTTTCAACGCAGCCCAGCATGTGTCCTGGTGTGCCTGGGGCTAGTGTCCCCACTCTGCGTCTCAGGGTCTCTCACCTGCAGCATGAATTCAAACAGCTCCAGGCCGTAGCCGTGCCTCTGTAGGTCCTCTTTCACAAAGAAGTCCAGGACACACAGAGGCTCCGTTTCCACGTGCGCGCCCCGCTGGTCCTGGGGACACATTCAAATTCAATTAGATTCAACTCAGTGCAACTTAATTTTTTAATTGAGAGTTTTACAAAAAAAAAACCACTACAGTGAGGTAAACTAGCATTTAACGAGTTTAAAAACCCCCGTGAGGGCATTTGTTTAGGGGCACTATGCACAGATATTTATAAAAACAAACATTCCCAAATTTGGCAGTTGTACTCAAAGTAAAGATGGGAGTACTCACAAGCAGAAATAACTTCTTATAGCCAACCTTAAGAAACCCCACCGCAAGTCCTTTTCCCCTGTGTGTGGGTAAAATAAACAGAGAACAGGGAGGTAAAAACAAGAAAGAAGGGGAGTGAGAGAAGAGACAGATCAGACGAGTGAGAAACGTCTACGTAAACACAGAAAGGCAGAATTCAGTCAAGCTTAGACTACCTAAATCACTAAGCCCGAGAAGGTTTGTGGTGGAAGAAATGCACAATCGGTGTAGGAACACATCGTGAAAAATGCAGTTTGTTATGTTACCTTTATTCTACCCAGGAGGCCGACAACAGACCCGAGACCCGGGTGCAAGACAACACAAAGTTACACATAGAGTACTCAAAATAAACAATGTACAATGGGTGGGAGCAAAGAGGCCAGATCAATCGATTACACATTGTGAGGTGATACTGTATTTACAGACAGATAAATTATACCGAATGTGATGATACTTGATAAACAAAGACAACGTGCATACTGCAGATAAGTGTTCAAATTATGTGGTGAACCCTACTGCATACACAGTGGCTTGAAAAAGTATTACTTTTGTCCACATTTTGTTGTGTTATATGCTAAACTTAGAATGGATTAAATGTGTGTATATTTATTACATCAACCCACACACAATACCCCATATACTGGCCAAGGAAAAACTGCTTTTTAATTTAAATGTTTGCCAATTTCTTGAAAATGACAAAGGGAAATATCTCACGTACACAAGTACTCAGACTCTTTGTCATGACAAAATTTGCATTTTGGTCCTTATTTAACTTTTGGCATGAGGCTAACAGTGTGGTCAGAGTCACAATATAATCTTAAGACAAATTGTAGAAATAGGTGGGTTCATGCCTTAGTGGCTGCAGAACCAACCCCTTGGCACCAACAGGCATGCTCCTGAAATATGACATCCAGCAAATACAATCTTGCCACTGAGAGTCAAAATTCCATTCAAACCTTTCTAGACAATTTACAAGTATCTGGTCCTCCGAAGCAGTGGACTGTGGAGGTGTGGCCGCGCAAAACCAAATTAATAGTTCATATTTAAAATTGTTTAAAAAAATATTCTGACCTCATAACTCCACTAACAAATGCACCTCCTTCACGACCTCATGACTCATTAAAGCAACAAAACTAAAAAATATATATAATTTTCTGGGAGTTCCCAGGTGGCCTTGAGAAGCTTTTGCTTCTGTAGGATGCTAACAAGCACATTCTTGAGCTTGTCTTTTCCAAGACAGGAAATAAATGCTTATGTATGGTCTGTAGTTTGACGCCGGATTGAGTTGCCTCATGAGATGATGATTACCTTTCCTAATCTAATCAGTGATGGGATAGGCTGCCACCATTCTAGTTACAAGACACACAAGTGGAAAAAGAAAATACACCCCTGGACTTTTTTTTTTTTTTACATATTTGGACACATGGATATTTGTGCTAAACTCCAACCACATTCATTGATAAAGGTAACCCAATTTAACAAATCACACACAAAAAAAGCTTTTACTTTGAAACCATTCATGCAATTAAGATAAACAGAAATGCAGTTTTTTGGTGTGGAAAAGGTTGGTTTTTAGTTGCAATTTCTTTATGGGGAAAAGGTTGGTACACACTAGCTTCACCGTCACATAAAATGGCAAAAATTACAACGAGGTACATTAAAACAGGTGCAAATTATTATTCAAATAATTTGAGTAACATGGCACCTAACATGGGACCATACAGATCAGAAACTTGGTCTGGTTTGGTCTTAACCATATGGGTGTGAGGTAACACATCCTGCCCAGATCAAAGACCAACCCAGAAGAAAGATTACTGATGTGCATGGGTCTGGGAGGGGTTAAAAACCATTTCCAAGCCATTTGAAGGAAATCAATCTACTGCTTGATGGAGCATCTAGAAATAGAAAAAAAATCCAGACCAGACTGGCAACCTACCTAGATGGAACAGGTTGTCCCACCATATTCAGCCTAAAGCTGACCAAACGCAGCTTTTGAAAAGGAAACACTGCCTTTGAACATAAGAGCGTCACACCAACCGTAAAGCACGGAGGTGGTTGCGTTATGGGGGTGATGGAATGGCTGAGTCAAAGTCCAGATCTCAATCCTATCAAATGCTGTGGGGTGGGTGGGGGGAGTGTATGCAAGAAAGCCCTCAGACATGACAAAGTTGAAGCATGACTGGAAAAAGTTGGCCAACAATTCCTCTCAGTTAAGAGACCGATTGATAGTTACAAGAAATGTCTACATTACGCCATCTCAGCCAAAGGTGCAACACCAGTTATTTAAGCTAGGGGTTTACTTTATTTTCCTATGAACTATTAAATTGCATTTATGGTGATTTTTAATGAATAAACATTTGCTAAGTATAATCTCTCAGTGAATATTGTTAAATAAGGTTACATGTATCTGTCAACAATGTGGGAAAGTGAAGATACACATCCATGCATAAAAATAATAACAACTGCACCTTTCAGGGGTTATACTTACTTTTTCACATGACAGTATTTCTGTGTTACAGAGAGAGAGAGAGGATATAGAGAATAGAAACAGGAAGCTGCGCATGCAAATTCTGAGAGGAGGAAGTGTTACCCCTTGCTTTCCCCGTCCTTGATCAGGTAGAGATGGTGCTTGTTGGTCTGCAACTTTGATGCACTTGTGATTGGGGCTGTCAAGTGCTGGGCCTAGGGGAAGACAATCCAGTGACACCCTTGTGATATACACGCACAGCGCACGCACACATACATGTCAAAAGCTTGGCTACACACCTTGGCTGAGGCTCTTCCAAGTTCATCAATAACTGCTGCAATTTGTGGTTGAGGATCTGACCTAAAATAATGAATGCAGAAAAAAGAGAAGATAAAGGTAAATAGATGAGATGGGGGGTTTGATTCATGTCACACTGTTCGTCTAAAGTGGTAGTCTGTTTCTTTTAAAATAGCCTAATCTGTGCCATTCTATGAAATATAATTATGGTTACTTTTAGCTCTGACTAATAGCACTTTCAGCAATTTGCCTAGCCAGCTAAGTGACAGCTGTCACTGTGCATTAGCACACCGGAAGGATTGACTGATTGTCAATAAAAAAGCAAATGACGTCATGCACACTACTATGAAACTGGCTGACTGGGCGGAGGCTGCATGAGATTGTCTTCAAACACATTTTTTTGCAAAGAATGAATAAGACAAAATGAAAAAGCAATTTGCACAAAGCCACTATTTCATTACCTTCCCGACGATTTTCGACTTGCAATTAGGTTCTGATCCAAAACTGTAATCCTTTCGGGGAAAATATGGTTTATGTCAATTGTGGTTTCCATATTCCTTGAAAGTCCGCTATATAACGTTAGAAAATCTATTCCCTGCCGGTGTTGCAGGCTTGTTATTAATAAACGTGGAGGCTGACAAACGAATGTTAGCAGATTTCTGCAAAAAGAATAGAAGTGTTAGGAAAGCTAGCTACATCGAGATAAAGCAGCATTGGCAGAAATTTGAATCATGAATCAGAAAGCATCAGAAAACACTGCATTGGCATGGTTGCAGTCATTAAATCATGTTATGGCTAGCCAATAAGCCAGCTACAGTAACTATACAGCATTAAAATGCCGGCCATGCAGCGGAAGAATAGCTATATTGTACCAGTCCAGTCTGTCTATCCATTGTGTGTGTCTGTCTGTGTTGTGAAGTCACTCCCCGGTAACCCAATACCGTAAAATAACAAAAAAATCCGCCCAGGCGTTAAATGAATCCGTAACTAACTGTCATGATGACAAAAAATGTAAATAATCATTTACCAACATTTGTAAAGCCGTTAAATTACTTAATTGAAAAACAATATCCAAGTGTGTAAAACCGCCACGATAGACCTGAAGTTAATCCTATGTATATACACGCTGCCATACGGTAAAACGAGTCTGATCTTCGATTTAGTGTGTGGTTGCTAGGAAAAACATAGGTGTCTCATGAACGCGCCCAGAGGCCAAAGGAAGCGCGCAACTGATACATGTCTGTCAGTTATCTTGGCAGCCAAGACAGCTATATTGGAAAAGTCTGAGTATATTTTTGTCTGTCGCAGAAAAAAAATAATATATAATGGCCTTAACTTTAAATAAACTAAGTTATTCTTTTTGCATAGACCAAGCGAATTGCCAGTCTGGGAACAAATCGTTTTCATTATGCTTATATGATGTGATTATAGCTTTACCGCCTTACCGTAGTAGAAATTCAAGATGATGTACTGCTTATCGAATACTGGTCATGAGCAGGTGTAACAGTGCTAAGAATATGCATATATCTCCACAACTCCACAGAATTTTTGTGGATGGGACCATTCAAAAGGGGTATGGCTCAACCGAGTGAAATGTTGTTAAGGAGAGTGGTCAAAGTCAAAGTCTTTTATTTATCAAATGCACCGAATAACTTAGCGTCATTCTGAACAATGAAATTCTTGTGTCATGGCACGCGACATCTACGCAGTAGGCATTAAGCAACAGCTTATATCAATCAAAAAAATAGAAAATATACATAACAATATGGACAAGCAGCAATTCCAGAGAATGTAGAAATTGGAATATGGACAGCATGAAAATAAATCTTAAATATTTCAAATATAAGTGTTGTAGTACCTATAAATTGATACATTACAATGTGTTAAAATACACGTGTTGATAAGCAGAGGCCTCGCTGTTTCCAGCCCCAACCCCAGAAAGAGACCATCGGGCAGGGGAGGAAGAAGGCCTCACCAAGCTTGACGTCTGTAATACAGCCATAATGCCGCATAAGTTCCTGCCGAGCCTTGATTGAAGTCTGTAACGGACCTTTAGATACCGCCCAGTCTCTTGATTGACGTCTGTAACACAGCCATTTAGATTCCTTGCTGAGTCTATTGATTAGGTCTACATGTCAAGGTGGTACTGACGATTACAGCTGAAATCAGGAGTTTGGTGGCTCTGGACCGGATCAAGGACATTGAACTGCGCTGCGTTCCAGAACAGGGGTTTGAGAACCTTTGTTGTTATCAGGAATGACCACTTGGTGGGGCTATGCGCAGTGAGGCTGTGGCTCAAAATTGTTCTACTCGTGGCTTCTTTAAAACCTCCTCTGGACATACCGTACTACACAGACGTTCCACGCATTTAAACTCTCTCGGAGCTAGCTAACTCATCAGACTTGTTCTAGTAATTATCACGCCCCATGGACTAGCCCATTCATGTCCATAATGGAAACATATCATTTGTTTTGGCATAGCCTACTGCTCTATGAAGTTACCGAGGCTCAAATCTGATGAATTGTTTTTAAATCGGCCGAAGCATTTGTCTATAGAGTGAGTGGACACGTGGGGTTATTCTTTTAAAACCTGCAGAATTTCATAAATCAATGTAAATTAATAGTAAAACGATCTTATCTGAATACATTTGAGTATTGAACAAAATAAAGTTAGAGAATATTTACAATAAGCACATCTAAGCAGCCTAAACATGTTTAAATCATAACAATTGTCTGCAAATACATAGAAAACAATGTCTAAAGTCACCCACAAGCACTCACATTCCCTCCTAGAGAATATTGTACAGCATAAGAAAATCAGGTCACTGGTAAATAGGAACTGCTGTAATTCTCGGTCTTTCTGTCCCTCTACAACAGGCCCCAGACGTCAATACTCGCGTGTCTCCGTGTGCGTGACACCACAAACATCTGTACACTGTGTTTAAGATTTGAGTTAGAGAAAAAAAACTTACAAGTTTGGGAAGTTTTCATAACTTTTAAGCATTTGATTTGCTTCTATTTTACACACTCTAGGGGTGTTTGAATAGAATTTGTGAATTTCCTTAGATATTGTTTACTACGTGTGACACGATGAGCTCATTAAATACAGTGGGATAGTGAGAAACATTTTATATAGGGGTAAAATATAATACAATTACTTTGGAGGAATAGAAGCAGCGTATGGCGTTATCCTTTTAATTTGTTATTGAATTCTTATTGAACTCCTGCAGCGAATCCCTCGGTGTGCGCATTTGATATATTTTTGAAACCGATTGATATAATTATTGAAACCCTAGCGCGACTTTAAAAGATCTGATTACATTTGATATCATGTCGGACATGTCAATGGATGCAGAAATATAGAAAATGGTAAAGGGTTCACAAAATTCTCTGAACACTGTATTTAGATTTGAACGTGTATTCATATTCAAATTCTTAAAATGTATTTTAAAAGTATCCAAGAACTATATTGAGTATGGTAACAGCATTGGCTGTGGTTCAGAAACTACAACGAGTTTGACGAACAAGAAGTGTCATAATTGGGCTCACAGCAGGTAATACAACAATAGGCTAAAAAAAACACAATTTGCAATAAAGATTAAAGTACATATGCTTTATAGTTTCTTCCAAAGTATCTCAAAAATTTTGATTGACTCTGGAGGTATGAATGTTAACGTATAGACACTCGAACTAACTTTATACTGGCTCCCCATTTCAGGCATTGGAACCAAACTTTCTTTGGTAACTCATTTCAATATTTTCCTTATTTGAGTACAACGGCGTGACTGGGTTAGGTGAATATGGTGAGTATAGGTGCTGCATTTTTGTCAATAGAACTACATTTGTTTTGTCCAATATACTGTTGTTACTGCATTTAACAAAAAAACAAAAATTTAGTCACTGAAAAAGGTTTTTCAATGAAAATAAGATACAAATACCCAAACACTTTATTTAACTCGGCAATCACACAGTGATACTGATGTAGTAACAACCCAGCTCAGAACGGGTATGCAGGTGCGAACAGTGTCTGATTAGAAAGAAATGACAGAAGCCACACAGTCTCACCAGTCACCTCTGAATTTCCAGCTTTCCTTTCTGTCGCTCTCTCTCTCGCAATACCTGACAGTTTCACCCTAATGGTCATACCTCCACACACACCCAACTCACCCACTCCTTTTCCCCCCTCAGTCTTTCCTTCAGTATTTCCCCTTTTCTTTTTGTCAACATCTGTTATTGAGCCTCAGGGCAGGAAAGGCATATTGCATCACTTTCAAGCCAATAGTAAAAGCAATAGGTGTGTGTGTGTGTGTATTTGGGTGGGGTTAAACAAAACGCCAATACTCCACAATGTGGGCTTTTCCTTCATGGATTTTGATGTTAAATTCTTTCTTTCATGATAGTCTTGCATCATTTTTGAATATCTTGTTGTCCAGACTTACCTTCATCTTTCAGTTCCCCTTTTTGCTTTAATATGGTTTAGGATTTTTTCCACTTTTTGTTTGAACATGGCTTCTTTAGTCATCCCAAATGTATCTTTTTATATTTAGTTTTTGTTTTCTTTTAGAAAATTGGATGTCTTCAATTATCATGTTAACAAAGATAGTTAAAACACTAAACCAATCCACACATAATTCAAACAAAAGCCAATACACCACAATGAGGGCATTTCCTTGGATTTTTGATGTGATTTTCCTTCTCTCATTACAGTGTTTATTCATTTTAAATATATAGTTCGCTAGAACTACATTCATCTTTCTATTCCCTTTTTTATTTGAGTATTGTTTAGCCTTCCCTTCCATGTATTTGTTTACATATGGCCTTATCTTTAGTCATCTGAAATTTTGGTTGCACTTTATTTTGAGAGTTCCAGTTTCTATTTGTAGATGTTTGGTAGATAGTAATACTATCAACAAACTGTCAGCTGATAAGTAGCTGGTTGCTAAGGTTAGGGTTAGGTTTAGGTTTAATTAGAACGTTTAGGGTAAAGGTTAAAGTTGGAGTTAGGGAGGGTTAAGGCAAATAGTTGCATCTGCAGACAAACCTTTGGGACTCTCAAAATAATGTGTTGCCCAATCTATCTTATTTTTTAATTTTTTTGTTAGGGAAATTGGATATCATCACGCACATTATGAAAATATGTATTGTAATGTTAAAAAAAAACCTTTATGTCATGAATCACACAGCACAGGCAGAAGTGGTTTGGTCCCAGACCCAAAGTGACAGGCCGATTTATTAAAGGGTTCAGGCAGGACTCGTGATCAGGCAGGCAAATTGTCCAAACACAGTAATCCAATACAAGCAGGCAAAGGTACTGAAACACCAGGCAGGCGGGTAGTCAAGGAGACAGGCGGGTAGTCAAGGAGACAGGCAGGTAGTCAAGGAGGCAGGCGGGTAGTCAAGGAGACAGGCAGGTAGTCAAGGAGACAGGCGGGTAGTCAAGGAGACAGGCGGGTAGTCAAGGAGACAGGCAGGTAGTCAAGGAGACAGGCGGGTAGTCAAGGAGACAGGCAGGTAGTCAAGGAGACAGGTGGGTAGTCAAGGAGACAGGCAGGTAGTCAAGGAGACAGGCAGGAAGTCAAGGAGACAGGTGGGTAGTCAAGGAGACAGGCAGGTAGTCAAGGAGACAGGCAGGTAGTCAAAAACGGCAGGGAAAGATGCAAGGAAAAATGCAAGGCAGAATAGTCAACATGTTTAGCTAGAGTTGATACACTATGAAGGCTAAACTGAAAAATCTAGACAGGCACTGAGTGAGAAGTTACAAACAACAATATCTCACAATGAGGGAAGAGAACTGAACAGACTAAGTGTGGAACATTAATTGCAAACAGATGTGTGACACAGGTGGGGCTAATGACAAAAGACACAAGCTACGTTGATGATAATGAAAAATAACAAAGAGAACCCATAAGATAATAATATTTTTGTGTTTTCTATTTTCGTAGAGCACACGACAATAAAACATAAGAGGCAGACATGGAACCTCACACTTTAAAATACTTCAAACCAATGCAAACATTACAAAAAAGGCCAGTACTCCACAATGTGGGCTTTTCCTTTATAGAGTTTAATGTGAAATTATTTTCACTCATGACAGTGTTGATTCATTTTAAATATATTGTGGCAAGAATTGCTTTCCTCTTTCAATTCCCCTTTTGGCTTCGGTATAATTTAGTCTTTACTTCCATGTTTTTGTTTGCATATAGCCTTATCTTCAGTAATCTCCACTATTTATTTTTTATATATTTTGTTTTGTTACAGAGACTATTAGATTTAATCAATTTTGTCTGAACATAAAATGCCTCTAAAACCTTCCAAACCAACTCATCTTACTCATAATATTCTTGCATAAATAATATATATTGCCCTATATATCCATATTTCTGTATTTTTGTTGATGCTGTAAACAACACAAATTAAAAATGTATTTAAGGATAACTTAAACAATTATTTATCTTGTGCATAGACATCATTCAGAATAAGATTCTGCTGTACAATTAGTTAGTTTGGGACGTTTTCTAGTGTATTATCACCTGCTAAGGCAATAATTCATTTTGTCATTCATTACCTGGAGCCATGCTAATGTTAAAAGCAATATTATCTGTTATTAAACAGTTATCTAGAAGAAAAGTCATGAGTGAAATTATTTTCACTCATGACAGTGTTGATTCATCTTAAATATATTGTTGGCAAGAATTGCTTTCATCTTTCAATTCACCTTTTGGTTTCGGTATAATTTAGTCTTTACTTCCATGTTTTTGTTTGCATATAGCCTTATCTTCAATAATCTCCACTATTTATTTTTTATATATTTTGTTTTGTTACAGAGAATATTAGATTTAATCAATTTTGTCTGAACATAAAATGCCTCTAAAACCTTCCAAACCAACTCATCTTACTCATAATATTCTTGCATAAATAATATATATTGCCCTATATATCCATATTTCTGTATTTTTGTTGATGTTGTAAACAACACAAATTAAAAATGTATTTAAGGATAACTTAAACAATTATTTATCTTGTGCATAGACATCATTCAGAATAAGATTCTGCTGTACAATTAGTTAGTTTGGGATGTTTTCGAGTGTATTATCACCTGCTAAGGCAATAATGCATTTTGTCATTCATTACCTGGAGCCATGCTAAAGTTATAAGCAATGTCATCTGTTATTAAACAGTTATCTAGAAGAAAAGAAAATGGTTTGGCAGATATCACCTACAAGCACAGAAATAGTGAAAATGTATTTTGAATATCGTGAACTATTGAAAGTGATTTTCACTAAATATAAAAAATGTATTTGGTCATTGGACTGTACATTAAAATCATAGGAACACTGTTTCAGATAGTGTGGGAAACCTTTAGAATTTAACATATCTAAAATATTTAATAATGTTTTTGCATATCCATAACTTGACAATTATGAATAAGATTGAGATTCGCCTTTTGGTTATGATTAAAGTACATTTACGCATACCCAGAATATGACTTCATATTTAACGGCAACCATACAGCTCAGTTAAAAAAAACATTTTCCTCACTTAAGGAAATATCAGGAAAATGTTCTTAGATCATCGGAAGTACCTTCAGCGTCATAGGACTACTGTTTCATATGATATGGGAAACTTTTCACAATATTTGAAAATATGTCACAATAATTTAGTTTTAACTGCATTTTACATTATTGCATTTATACATGGGATCCATCTTTGTTGAATTTAAACTTGGGATCTCCCTTTTCAACACAAATCTAAAACCAAAAATAAGCACTGGAAGACATCTTAAATTAAAATTTGAGTATTGCCACAAAAAAAACTGCGTTATAGTTTGAGTTGAATTTTAGCTGCTCTGTGAAAACATGGGACTTCCCCGCGTTCTTAGGAAAAGCGGACATTCGTCGACCTTTATTGTCATAAAGTCATTTAGAATTGGCCTACTTTCAGTCCACTGTCTTTCTGTTTAATCCCACCTTGTCGGTGTTTCCTCCTGCGCATTGTTCCAGCCCAGTGGCCTTGATGTGGTCAACCTCTGAGAAGCAACGCATCAGAGAAGCAACGCATCACACATTCCACTGAACTGAGATTTAAAAAACAACATCAGCATCCATACTAGAAAATGGCCCTGTGTACACCCCGATGGGACAACACCCTCTGAACAGCGTTCCGAGAAAATGTAGTAGAGCAGCATTTCTCAACTGGTGGGTCACAGTCCAAATTTTGGTCGCCAGAAGTTTTTAATGGGTTGTGAACATGTTTAAAGAAAAAAAAAATTATAATAAACAAGGGCTACCGCTACATAAACCGAGACACGTAGTGTATCCCTTTTTGGGCCAGCACAGTGAGGCTGAATTAACCAAAATCTAAAACAATAACTCATGTAAGAAATGTTGAAATTCTTTGATAAGAATTTTTTTATTGTCCCATTTAAAAAAGTGTTTTGTGTTTCATCCAGCGCTGCTGCCAGTTTGACAATGTCACAAAAGCTAGTTTGATTTGCTTAGTTACTATGATTAATGGAGCAGTTGGATCAATGATTTAGCAATTTTTTGGCACACACAGTTGAGTCCTGTAGATAACCAGGTGAAGCTAGGAATCCCTATTTTGGCTGGTGTGTTTTTTGACCAAATTTCCTACATATTCTTATGACCCCTTCTGTATGTTGCCTTGTAGCCTTCTTGACATAGAGCCAAGTACCTCTGCACATTAATTATTATGATTATGCCATTATTAGGGTCATGATTATGTTTTTATTGCAATTATAATACATAACTTGCATTTTTTTAAATAAACACTTCAGTGTTATTAAGCTGTTCACAAGTTATTTGATTGCTGAGTGGCCAGTTTTATGTTTTCTAACAATGAATGGCTGTCAAGTTTGGTTTGTAAAAACATTAAACTGTAGCCTATTTATTTTATTGTCCTTTAATTTAAACAGGAAAAAGCCTGTTGAGACAGTTTGTTTTGCAAGAGAGACTTGTCCAATAAGACAGCAAGCAAAAACAGTTGAGAACTATATACAGTTGCATTAGATAATAATACTTACAGTTGTACTCATACGTTTGCTTACCCTGGCAGAAATTGTGAATTTATGGCATTGATTTTGAAAATATGACTGATCATGCAAAAATGATCAGTCATATTTTTTGTCTTTTATTTAAGGATAGTGATCATATGAAGCCATTTATTATCACATAGTAGTTTGGCTCCTTTTTAAATCATATTGATAACAGAAATCACCCAAATGGCCCTGAGCAAAAGTTAACATACCTTTGAATATTTGGCCTTGTGACAGACACACAAGATGACACACACAGGTGAAAACGGCATAGTTAAAGGTTAATTTCCCACACCTGTGGCTTTTTAAATTGCAATTATTGTCTGTGTATAAATAGTCAATGAGTTTGTTAGCTCTCACTTGGATGCACTGAACAGGCTAGATACTGAGCCATGGGGAGCAGAAAAGAACTGTCAAAAGACCTGTGTAACAGGGTAATGGAACTTTATAAAGATGGAAAAGGATATAAAATGATTTTCAAAGCCTTAAAAATGCCAGTCAGTACTGTTCAATCACTTATTCAGAAGTGGAAAATTTGGGGATCTCTTGATACCAAGCCAAGGTCAGGAAGACCAAAAAGATTTCAGCCAAAGCTGCCAGAAGATTTGTTCGGGATACAAAGAAAAACCCACAGGTAACCTCAGGAGACATAACATCTGGAAAAAGTCGGTGTGGTTGTTTCAAGGAGCACAATATGATGATACTTGAACAAAAATGAGCTGCATGGTCGAGTTGCCAGAAAGAAGCCTTTACTGCGGCAATGCCACAAAAAAGCCCAGTTACAATATGCCCGACAACACCTTGACAAGCCTCACAGCTTCTGGCACATTGTCATTTGGAGTGATGAGACCAAAATAGAGATTTATGGTCACAACCATAAGCGCTATGTTTGGAGAGGGGTCAACAAGGCCCATAGTGAATAGAATACCATCCGCACTGTTAAGCATGGTGGTGGCTCACTGATGTTTTGGGGGGGGTGTGAGCTCTAAAGGCACAGGGAATCTTGTGAAAATTAATGGCAAGATGAATGCTGCATGTTATCAAAAAATAATGGCAGACAATTTGCATTCTTCTGCAGGAAAGCTGTGCATGGGACGGTCTTGGACTTTCCAGCACGACAATGACCCTAAGCACAAGGCGAAGTTGACCCTCCAGTGGTTACAGCAGAAAAAGGTGAAGGTTCTGGAGTGGTTATCACTGTCTCCTGATCATCGAGCCACTCTGGGGAGATCTCAAACGTGCGGTTCATGCAAGATGACCAAAGACTTTGTATGACCTGGAGGCATTTTGCCAAGTTGAATGGGCAGCTATACCTGCAAGAATTCGGGGCCTCATAGACAACTATTACAAAAGACTGCACTCTGTCATTGATGCTAAAGGGGGCAATACACAGTTTTAAGAACTAAGGGTATGCAGACTTTTGAACAGGGGTCAGTTCATTTTTTTCTTTGTTGCCATGTTTTGTTTTATGATTGTGCCATTCTGTTATGACCTACAGTTGAAAAAAATCCCATAAGAAAAAAAACACGTGTTTTGCCTGCTCACTCATGTTTTCTTTACAAATGTTACATATATTACCAATTTTCCAAGGGTATGGAAACGTTTGAGCACATTTGTATGCAATGTTCTTTTAGAAGAAATAGAACTTGCTTATATGACAGCTGTGGTGAGAACATTTTATGGGGACAATATCTCTGCAATTCACGGTCCTTTACTACGGACATAATAGAGTCCATCCAGAGACAGAGAAGTACAGCTTGAGGTTTATTGAACTGCACAGAGGTATTTCTTCAGTTTCATTTTACCTACATTTTGAACAAAGTGAACTGAGACTAATGCCTCATTCACTGCAGAGCTTTTTTTTACAATAAAAACACATGAAGATTGAAATAAAACATACATTAAGAACAACAATCACAATCTACAATAACTTCTGGTTAGATGCTAAATGCATTTCGTTGTACTGTACTTGTACTGTTCAATGACAATAAAGTCGAATCTAATCTAATCTACAATGAAAATATAGTTTAGAAGACATTTATATTGTCAGGAACTCACAGTACAGCTGTGCCATTGCAGCCAACAGTTACATTCCTGCTTGTGGCCTGCCGACATTGCCAGGGGCCTCACACATGGTGGTGCAGATCATCTCAGCACGGCCCAGGGGGTTGATGGGATGGCTGTTGGGCGGGGCTGCTTTATCTTGTCACACTATAGCAGCTCCTTGTGAGGGTCAGGCGCCTGCAGACTGAATTGTGGTTGCTGGCCGGGGAATGCCTTCTCCTCCAATCGCGATGGTGCTGAGGGGTACTTCCCGGGTTCGGTGCGCAGTGTGTTAACCGGAACAGCTTTGCAACATGCTTCAGAGGACAGTTGTCTCGATTTTTGACTCCACTGGGTTCATCCAGAGCCGCTGCCTTGTGGTAGGGCCAATGAGCTGAAATTGAACTTCACAAACGTGGGAGGGGAGAAAAAGGGGGTATTTTTATGTTTCAAAAGCAATGGGTAGAAGGAGAGGACAGAGGGGAAAGATGTAAGTCTTTAGTCTTTTTTGTGTTAACTGATTAGTGAGGGATAAGTGAGTGTGTGCAGGTGTTAAAATCGTGGTCTGTGAGATAAATGTCTAGAGGTTTCATTTAAAATTGAGCAAAAACAATCCCAGCAACTATTCAAAATGAAAATGTCAAATATTTTCCAGTATTTAAATGGACCCTCCTTCAGTGTCATGTTTCAGATTCACTGTCTCAGAGGAAAAACCCACTGGATTCCTTTCAAATGGTCCCTTGTAGGTTTCATGGTGTTCTTCTACCAGAAGGAAAAATGAAAAAAAGAGGCATGTGGAGAGAAAAAATGTGGCTTGATGACTGTGTCATACTCATCAAAATCAGCAAAAAATCAACAAAAATAGGTAGTCAATGGACCTGTACTATGCAAATAACTTGTATGTGTGTATATATATATATATATATTATATATTATATATATATATATATATATATATATATATATATATGTGTGTGTGTGTGTGTGCATATTTGCTTTCCTTTGTGTCTGCCCACCAGTGTGAATTTGAATTGCATTTATTTGCTAAGTACATTTACAAATTGACAGTATTTCTCTTGGTGTTGAAAGGACTCCCCCACATACAGTTTCGCGGTTTAAGTAAAAATACCAGTGTTCCTCAGTAGTAAACATTCTTAGGTCATTGGAAGCACCTTCAATATCATTATCACTGTTTCATGTGATATAAGAAACTTCTCTTTTTTCTTTAAATATGTAATAATTTGTATTTATCAACGTTAGGTTCAGTGCAAAAAACATGATTAAAAAATAACTGGAAGACATCTTTAATTAAAGTTTTAACGCTGCGATAAAAACTGGGTACAATTTTAAACAGAATCAAAGTTACTAGGTGAAAAGATGGGACTTCCTTCCCCTTGCTCTCAGGGTGAGCTGACGCTCTCTCGCTGGCCTTTCATGTCGTTAAGTCAGAATTGCCCTAAACATCAGTACATGGCCTCACCTTTCCTGTGAAGTTCACCTTGTTAACCATGTTAGCGTACCTCCTCCACAGTGTTCCAACGCAGTGGTGGCCTTGATGTGGTCAGGCTCTGACTAGTACACAAAACACTATCATGTAGTACATATTCCACTGAACTGGAATGAAATCAGCGCGTGTGTCTGTCCACGTGGCTGTCTCTCCGCGTGGCTGTCTGTCAGCGCGGCTGTCTGTATGCGCGGCTGTCTGTCAGCGCGACTGTCTGTCAGTGTGTCAGCGTGGCTGTCTGTCCGCGCGGTTGTCTGTATGCGCGGCTGTCTGTATGCGCGGCTGTCTGTCAGCGCGTCTGTCTGTATGCGCGGCTGTCTGTCCGCGCGACAGTCTGTCAGTGTGTCAGCGTGGCTGTCTGTCAGCGTGGCTGTCTGTCAGCGCGGCTGTCTGTATGCGCGGCTGTCTGTCAGCGCGGCTGTCTGTATGCGCGGCTGTCTGTCCGCGCGGCTGTCTGTATGCGCGGCTGTCTGTCCACGTGGTTGTCTGTATGCGCGGCTGTCTGTATGCGCGGCTGTCTGTCCGCGCGGTTGTCTGTATGCGCGGCTGTCTGTATGCGCGGCTGTCTGTATGCGCGGCTGTCTGTACGCGCGGCTGTCTGTCAGCGCGGCTGTCTGTACGCGCGGCTGTCTGTCCGCGCGGCTGTCTGTATGCGCGGCTGTCTGTCCGCGCGGCTGTCTGTATGCGCGGCTGTCTGTCCCGCGGCTGTCTGTATGCGCGGGTGTCTGTATGCGCGGCTGTCTGTCCGCGCGACTGTCTGTCAGTGTGTCAGCGTGGCTGTCTGTATGTGTGACTGTCTGTCAGCGCGGCTGTCTGTCAGTGCGGCTGTCTGTCTGTGTGGCTGTCTGTCTGTGTGACTGACAGCCACCGTGTCACGTGGGACTGAAAGTCACCGTGCAGCTTGACTGGCATTCGCCAGAGAACACCGTAATGGGCAGGTCCACCATTGGCACCCCGTTCTCTTCACAGATGAGAGCAGGTTCACACTGAGCATGTGTGACAGACATGAAAGAGTCTGGAGACGCCATGGTGAATGTGATACTGCCTGCAACATCATCCAGCATGACCGGTTTGGTGGTGGGTCAGTGATGGTCTGGGGAGGCATATCCTTGGAGGGTCACACAGACCTCCACATTCTAGCCAATGGTACCCTGACTGCTGTTAGGTACCGGGATGAAATCCTCAGACCCATCGTCAGACCTTACGCTGGTGCAGTGGGCCCTGGGTTCCTCCTGGTGCAGGACAATATCTTGCCTCATGTGGCCAGAGTGTGTAGACAGTTCCTGGATGACAAAGGCACTGATTCCATTGACTGACCCTCATGTTCCCCAGACCTTAATCCAATTGAGATCTTCTGGGATGTTTTGTATCGGTGCATCCAACGCCGCCAAGTAGCGCCACAAATTGTGCAGGAGCTCACTGCCTGATCCAGGTCTGGGAGGACATCCCCCAGGACACCATCTGCCGTGTCATCAGGAGCATGCCCAGATGTTGCATCTCGAGTGCATAATGGCACATGGGGGCCATACATACTACTGAGTCACATTACAAGTTGCCGTGATGAAATTCACAGAAGTTGGAAAGGCCTGTTATTTCAATTTGTTTACTTTGATTTTCAGTGTGAGTTTGAATCCAGCCCTCAATCGGTTGGTGATTTTCGTTTCCATTGACCATTATGTCATTTTGTCCTCAACGAATTACACAATGTACATTAAAGATTTAGATCTATAATATATTTTGTTCATCGAGACCCAACCTGTGTGATGTAAGTGTTCCCTTGATTTTTTTGAGCAGTATATATACAGTAATTATATACACATACATACATACAAACATATACATATATAAACACGATTTATCCATGGGAGTGTATGAGTAATATGTGTGACTATTTATTGTGGTTAGATGATACCTCAGTCTCAGTGATGTCTTAAAGTTCCTTTTGCGTCATGTGTTTCATGAGGTTGTCACCTCATCATTACTTTGAATTGATTTATCGCATTATCCTGAGCCATAATAACAGAACAGAACAGATTTCTAATTTTAGTCTCATCATCACCTCGTAGAAATACAGACCTGTGGGTCGTTAGTTGTTGGGTAACATTTATTACAGCATTTTTATTACAGCATCTGTCCTGTGTGAGAAGCCCGGGGTGACTAACATATAGGATATACTGTGACTTGAATCCATTCATGCAAACACATGCAGCCTGCTGGCTGAGTAACCGTGTACTCAGTCTTCTGATGAAAACAATGTAGAGTCACTTTAAATGACCCGAATCCTTATCACTACTGGTTTGTATTGTCGCACTAATTTCACCTTATGTTGTCGCCCATAGAATTCAAGGCGTTGTTCTATTTTTTTTTTAAATGGTCTGACCGCTAGCCTGTAGCCCTGAAAAATTTTCAGACTGAAAAGTCAACAATGGTATAGATTAGATTTTTGTCTCACTAAAGTAACTTCCTTCCCTCTTTCTACAAAAATTAATATAAAATCTATTTTAATTCTCACATTAAGAATACATCCTCATGAGTATGATGGGAAAATAGGTTTTTCTGTTTATACTTAAAAATACTTAAAAAGAAAAATATGTTTTCAACTAAACATTTTATGAGGACTCACCCTGCCCTGCGGGTTTGGGCTATTTTTAAGACACGGAAGGAAGTGACACATCATATTACAGATAGGAGCCATGACACATCTTTTTTGTCCACTGACAATATTTGCATATGATAGTCTTCAGGGCAAATGTAGCGTTGACTTGCAGGTGTAGTTTAACATAACATTGCTAATGTTCTTCAAGGGTGATGACATGTCAACATTCAGAAACACATGTTGTAATTCGATCATTCATATCACATTCATTTGTACAACTACTGTACAACAATACTGAACTGTCATCGGTTTGTAAATTAAACTGCTCATTCCTTGCCCCTGCCCCTAAAATTTTGACGTAAATGAAAATGAAAATATTAAAGTAGACAACATATCAATGTAACTTGGGGACAAAAAAGTGTAATTCATCACATTTAAAGGGAAATCCCATTAAGCTTATTAGGAAAATGAAACCCCAATAAGGAACAGAGATTACCTTCAACATATTCACATGTTTCTTTAGATGTAAATGTTTGTGTGTGTTTGAGGGGGTGGGGGGAGTCGTTTGATGTGGTATGATGTGGGTTTTTTCTGCGCCACGTGTTTCCTAAGCCATTACACTCTTCCCAATACCTTCCCCTTAAGCATTCGGTTCCCCTGCACACTCCACTGAGTGACATCACGCCGGAGTTTCCACTCAGCTGCTGCTATAAGTTTAGACAAGCGCTCTCAGTGGTTCATTCAAACAGAGGGAGAAGCAGCAGCAACATCATCCACTTACCTTTCAAACACAGTCAGCTCCAATCAGACTGCCAGCTTGTTTCAAAGAGCCTTTGCAGAGTTGTATACAGACCGCAAAAGACCTCAAACCACATCCACATCTCAAGGCCTCTTCGGAACGTTGTTTCTGGATAAGACAGGATCTACCTTGGTGTTTTGCTTTGTAATGGAAAGCCACAGCAGTTCAGTGATGTTGGACATGGAGAGCGGACCGGTGTACCCATCCACCACCGTGACCCTGGTGCGAGAGAAGTCCACCCGCACCAACAGGTGGACGCTAGGTGGCGCTGTGCTGGCCATGTCCCTCTGTGTCGCGGCAGCCATTTTCTTTACTTTGTACGCCAAGGTGAGAACCCGACACACATTTCACAGATCCCGCCCCAATGTGCTGTTTATTATTTGGGATTGGTTGCATTGTAGGTTTACGTGAAAATGTACCAGCATTTTATTCTGCATGTCTCATACACCTCATGTTTAGTGTCGATCTAAAGCCATAAGGCTCACTCGTGTCTTCTTTTCACCTTTCCTCTACTCAGAATCAAGACCACATCGAGGAAACCAATGGTGAGTTTATTTCCCTGTGTCTGTTTTCTTATACAGTCCAGTACTGTTAGTATAGAATTATAATATTTAAGCTATACCTCTGTACCCTTCAGTTCACACTTGGTTTGTTTGTTTACTTAAGGGGAAATGTCACTGCAGGCAGGGGCAACATGATAGACATGCACAAAAAATAATACTCAAAGTACATACAACGGAGAGATCATCATCGTATATTAGGAACAGTGAACTTGGAAGCTTTCGGGGAATTGTCACCACTCGCTGTTCATTATCGTATGGAATTAAGACGACAGAGCCTCGGAACCTCATGTCACCGTTTCTAAATCTGTCTTTTTATTCTTTTCAGAAATTCAGCATACGTTGAGACAACTGTCTGTGAATGGAAAGGATGCTATTCATTTAGAAGGTAAGATCAGACTACCTGCTAATGATTTAAATGTACTCAGGGTGCAGCATGAGAGTAATTTCAACAGCGGAACTGGAATTATCGTGTCGGCATGGTGATTGAGCCTGAAACATCTCCCCAGAGAAATATGCAGTGTAAATCAGGACCATGTAAATCAGGTGTGCACATGATGTAGACTTGGAGACGGGATTAGAAGCAATGAATGAATTGAACCTGTTTGACGTGCTTACCATTCAGCTCTCTCAGATGGCTCAATGCCGCTGTGGGTCACTGGAGTCGGCTGAATGAAGTACAACATCATTTTAATTTTTACTGGACCAAACAGAGATAGTATGCAGCAGTCAGTATTTTACAGTGAAGTCCATAAACCTTAAACCTTCACACCCGTCAACCTCTGGTGTTGCCGTATTTCCTGTGTTAACCCTCCCTCCCTCCCCAGGTGAATACAATGCTGATGGAAAATACAAAACCTCAGTGGAGTGGTCGGACGAAGTAGATCAAGCCTTCAAACAGGGGCAAATTAAGCTAGAAAACAATGAGATAGTGATCCCCCAGAATGGCCTGTACTTCGTCTACAGCCAGGCGTCGTTCCGAGTTAAGTGCAAGAACAAGGCCCACTCCGAGCCTGAGCTGGTCCACATCAGTCACATGGTCAAGCGCTGGACCATGGCCATCGGGGACGATCAGATCATGGAGTACCGTCCCCTGCTGCACTCCGTGCGCACCGTGTGCAAGACGTCTGCCGAGTCCGAGGGGAGGTGGTACAGCGCCGTGTACATGGGAGCGGTTTTCAGCCTGGAGAAAGGTGACCGGCTCCAGACGGTCACGGAGAACAGGATCCTCCCCCAGCTGGAGAGCGGCCCTGGGAAGAACGTCTTCGGCGTGTTCGCCTTGTAAGAGGCGGACGAGGCGGCCCGACTAAACAGAGCGGTCGTTCAGCGTCCCAAATGGGTCACCCTGTGATGTGGTGTGATATTTGGGACTCGGGAGGGAGGACGGAAACTAAATGAATAAATTGTCTGGTAGAATGTCTAGCTATGACTACGGGGCCACATTCGGGAGAAGGCGATTTAATGAGTTAATACCAAAAGTGCACTAACATGTTTGCCTTATAGTATTGAGGGTATTTCATCTTCTGGCGTTGACCTAGACCAAGGTATTGTGGTTTTATATTAAAACCGATCACACGCTTGAAGAATTTTAGGAACCACTGTATACTGCACCAGTTTACACTCAAAAATACTGCATTTTCACAGTATTAACTGTGGGAGTGTATTTCTATTATTTTGAAGTACTATGTACTGAACAGTATGACTCTCAGGGCCTTGCAATCGACTACCTACACAAAAGACAACAAGGTCCTACTATCTGAACACAGAACTGATTGTATTCTAGACTATAAAAGTGCTATTATGTGTTATTGTATTATATGTTATTGTATTAACTTCTCTAAATGATTCTGAATGTATTATCAGTTAGGTATTTGTGATTATTTATTGTTATTTAATTTAATGTTTTGTCATTGTAGAATTTTAACAAATTGTATGTTATTTATTTAATTTATTATTGACGAATTGCTTTATTTAATTGCATTTCATATTTCTAAGTAATTGTATTTATTTATTTATTTATTTTGTATTGTAAAGACAGAGCATCAATAAAATTCAAAGGGAAGAAAATATATTTCTGAATTGTTTGTGAAACATCTACAATCATTAATGAAGGTTTCGTAACAGTATAACATTACAGTAATTTTATATTATGTGATGATAAAAAATCCAAAATGTTATGGCCACATATTTCCAGAAAATAAATCAAATTCCACCAAACTGTTTTTCTAAACTCAAATGAATGTCTATAATGCATGCTGAAATGGATAATAAAAAACACACTGGATAAAACCTTCTGAACAAGGCCTTGCAAATGACATATGTCGAATAATTTTGCATCCCAGCTTTGTGGCTGTGAATTACACATGCTATGTAGGTGCCATGCATATTAGTTGAACTCGAATCATACATATTAACATTCATTTGCAAAGGTTCCTCTTAAAAAACCTCAGTGTGGCCGTTTCCATTACAGTGCAGAAATGAGAATGTGTTTTCCCTCGCTGTGAGTTGCATTTCCGCAATAGCTAGCGTGGTTTAGCCAACAAGGGAAACTCCCTCTTTTAATGGGGCCATGACTGAATGCCTGAGACGAAGTGGATGGCAAAAAGACCACAATCAGAGTGGCGTAGCTGAAGCCTTCAGGAGCCCACCATGGAGTGGTGTGAAGCTCGTGGGTCCCAAGTGGAACTCAAGCTCATCTCTGTGAAGTGCATTTATTCACTGCACTACTTCTGACCTGTTAGTGCCCTAAGTGGGGAATAGAGTTTGTGATGCAAACTGTAAATAGAGAAGAGAGTGGCCTGGAGGAACTCTGACAGCATGATGTTGATGCAAGAAGAGAAGAAGAACAGGTAAGACTGCAATGCAACTAAATACCATCTAGTGGTGAAATGTTCTGTTTGTGTGGGTGTGTGACGTGTGAACAGGTTTTGCTATATAAATGGCAAAGAAAAGTCCCCCAAACTTTGACTGATGACAATCAGATAAATGCCCCCCATTTAAAAAAAAATAAAAAATGTTTTGTCTTGAGTGGGTTTGTGGTGTTCAGGTGATGGTCAGTACAAATCTAATTTTTAAAAGGTTATCTACAGTATTTTGGTGTCAGCATTCGGATAGCTAAGTTAGAAAAGAATGAGTTGTTTGTGAAATTCTGTAGGAGGTTACACTGACAGACCAGCTTTAAATCTGCCGCATCATCATGATTTGACTCAAAAAAGCCCCCAGGTTGCACGTTATCTTGTCGTCAAGACATCATATGAAATAAATGCAGTGAAGAAAAACACATATTCTGTATAAAGAACAATTACTTTATTTTTTCATATAATCATTCCTGTTGTATTTTACATCATCTCAAGTGTCAACCATCCTCACAGCTATTAATAAATACAATGCAAATACCGGACAGGAATACCGTACGCATATATGTGCAAGATAAAACATAAATCATCATAATAATAATTCAAACCGTCAATAATGTGCATGTCCTCATGTCATATAAACATCACTGGTATCATTACTGTATTTTGACTACACAGAGATCGCTTTACATTTACATACAGAATACTGACAATATTATGTACAGATGTACACCACGAAGGATTGGAAACAAAAGATCTGACATGAGGACTGCGGCATTGTACAATGTTCTCATTGTGATGCACTATAGCTTCATAAGCACTACTCTGACATTCATAAGTGCTTATGACAACTCATAGCGCAGTCATGAACAAGCTGAGCTACCGTACTGGAGGCAAGAGAATAAACATTAGTTCAAAGGTCAAGCAAGACCAAGGCTAGCATTCTGGGCCTTAAGGAAGGTCAAGGTCATACTAAAGAAGGTAATTCTATTCCTAACCCAGTTTCCATTACACAGCAATTTCCCAAATGCTAAACACACTGAGTGTTAAAACTAGATAAATACACACACAGGACCAGTGTTAAATGTTAATAATGAGTGTTAAAAGCGATTAGAAATAAACACTATTAAACCTTATTTCCCAGAGTGCCCTGTGTGTTTTTGTCATCACCCATGGATTTATTGTTTTTAGTTAATCAAGCATCCATGGTAATAAAGGTTTAACAATCAAGGTTTAACCGTGTTGATATGGAACCACTTTAATACTCAGCGTTAATTTAACACTGGAGAATTTACCGTGTACATGTTTATAAGGACATATTACACTTCTAACATCTGGTAGATTGAAAAGTCTGAAATTATATATGGGGAAAAAAAGTTTTTTTTGTTTTTTTTTACTTTCTGAAAATAAAAGGTATTCTATTCTATGGGCCAAAACATTGCATGCCTGTCTAAATCAAGCTTGTTTTTCTCAACATCACAATACTGATAATCTTGTCCAACCAGTTTCACATTCTCTGTTTCGCCCCCTCACCCCCATCAAACCCTCTGGTTTTACAGAACCCAGAGTTAACCAACATTTGAATTGAGCCTATTGCACGTAGCAAATGATTCAACCACACTGAGCTGACAGATACTTTCATTTGAAACCGGAAAAGAGAAAGGTGCCCGAAACCAAGTTTGTGGTCGGTGCTTTGGTGGCACTGTCTCAGGACCACGGAGAAAAAAAGAAGACCAACAGAAAAAAGCTTTCAGATAGTAACAATTATTTTTGGATCTGTATTACAGCACTTTGGAATGTTTTTATTATACAATGACTATGGGATAAAAGTACAGACTGTTAGTTTAAATTTTAAGATATTTTCATCCATATCAGATTAACTATTTAGGAAGTATAGCATGCTGCAAAAGTATTTGGACAATTGGCTACATAACTGTTTGCATATTAAGCAGAAGTTGTCATCTTGAGGACTGAAGGACTGAAGATGAGGACTGAAGAATTGTCTCAGTGCAAGTCAAGCTGGCCTTCATGAGGCAGTTAACAAATCATAATAAATTGATCAGAGCAATGGCCAAAACATTTGGTGTGCTAAAATCTGTTCGGTACATTAAGAAAGAAAAAATACTTAGTAAAGTCCTATTGGCAGATGAGACAAAGCTCATTTGCCCAAAGTATACCACCTTACCTGTTAAACATGGCGGAGGTGGTGTTGCGGTCTGCAACTGAAACTGGTTAAAAAATTTTAATTGAAGGTTTGACTGGTGATGATAGCAGTGTACAGAAACACCTTTTCTGTTCAGATATGACTCTGAAACAACTGCAAATGTATGCAGGCTTCGCAGAGCATCAGTGGAGAAGATACCCATCATCTGATGTCTATGGGTTGCAGAATTCAGGCAGTCATTGCATTGGAAGGAATATGCAAACTACTACTAATCATTACTAATAATACATGATTGATTTACATAACGCTAAGCTGTCCAAATACGTTTGCCACCCTAAAAGTGATCCTGTATGTCTCTTAGGAAGTATCGTAGCACTACTTAAGAGAATGGAAACATGAAACCACAAAGCAGAAACACCCATGAAACTAAGTAAGCTAAGTGCTTAAATAGCTCCCCAGGTCAAAAGTAGTTCCTTAAATATGAATTAGGGTGTGATTTGGGATACTATTATTTGTAAGTCTGTTTGAATAGTTCAGTGCATTCTGGGAGCTCCTCTATCTAATTCTGGCTCAAACTGACATCCAATGCATCAATAATAGGTTTATCAATTTGCATACTACCTCCTCCAAGCTCTCTGATCTGAAATTAATGAAGAAAAAACTCACTTGAAATGTTGTAATGGTTTCCTTGCTACCGGGTTTCCCTTGTAAAACTGAGTATTTCTCAGTGGGACTTCCTTTACTTCTCATCCGTCTCTCCTGTAACTATTTAATTTGCACTTTGAAATTCGTCTGTGTGTAAAACGCGCTTTAGAAATAAAGTTTGCCTTGTATTGCTTATTGAACTTGATAAAGGGTACATGAAATAAACGTTCAGAAAGGGCAATAATGTGACTGATGGCTTAGTGTCATACCACCTGTCCCTTGGGTCCTGCCTGCTGCCTGTCTTCTCCAGTAAACTGGATAGATATTTTTGTTTGGATTTCTAGACACTTCTATTTCCATGTTGTGTGTGAAATCTCTTTCGGCGACAGACGTGGTTTGCATTAGAACAACAGTGCCAGTCATGTTTCAGGCAATTAGCATAATTTACATACTTTCTAGAAAAATAAAAAAAGCCTCATCTGCACCCTGACCTGACCTGACCTGACCTGCAGCCCACAAAACTATTACACAGCAGATGGAACAGACCCCAATTATCAGCATACAGCAGGAGACAGTCTGGAAGGACCTCAGGTTATCACACCCAGTGAGGGGGAATCGACAGAAATAATGTAAAAGTCAAAAGCTATCTCTTTGAACAAAGGGTAATAGGATTATTATAAAATAAATAATAATAAAAAAAAAAAAAAAAAA
>JACXGI010006011.1:0-13099 GCA_016801175.1 Esox masquinongy | reverse complement strand
CGGCGTTTCAGGGACACAGACTAAAACCCCTCAAGGTCCCCGTTTTAGTCCAAGACTTAATCTGTGTCTGCGAAACCAAAGTGTTAAAGACGCTCCATGGTAGCACATCTGGTAACATCCATGGTAGCACATCTGGTAACATCCATGGTAGCACATCTGGTTTCTCCTAAAGCATTAACATCCACATTAAATAAAGATGTGTCATGTTCAACAATAAATTAGATGAATGTGTGGCCAGAATTTTAGTGAGTCTTTTGGACCTCACTAGGCCAAATATCTACTAATTCCAGACGGTTTTATGCGTCACGTTCTGAGGTCAGAGCAGAATGGTATGACTTAGAAATTAAAGACTGAATTAAGTTAGTAATATGGTATGACTTCACGTATTGGAGACCAGGGGAAGGGAGAGACTGAAGTTGAGAGATCGAGAGGGGGAGGTAGTTAGTGAGGTGGAGGTGAAATTGATCTACCTATATGCAGTTTGATTTGCAGTATTGCCCCAAGGTTAGCTAGACACTCCCTCAACCCCCCGGGCCACCCCCCCGGCCACACCCCTGGACACACCTCTGGACACACCCCTGGCCCCGCCTTTCCTTCTGTTGTTCACTAATTATACCCTCTATCACTCATAATCCTTCACATACTCTATTGCACATTTGCGATCAACCCGCACCCAGACCACACACTCCCCTGTCTCTTAGCCCATCCCTCATCCATCCACTCATCCACCAACCCCCCCACCCCAGTCGACGCACTCGTCCCGCACTTCACTTGTAGAGCAGCTGTAACCGGCTGGTGTGACAATTGTTCCTGTTGATCTTCCCGTCGGGCTGATAGAGGTTGGAGGAGTTGGAGAAGGATGGGGGGAGCGAGCGGTTGTCCGAGGTGGGGTTGGGGTACCCTGGCGGGGGGACGAGGGATTTGGGGTCGTTGTTGGAGGGGATGGGCAGCAGGGGGGTGCTGTTGTTCTGGTTGGCCGCGGAGGGTCGTCTCCGGGAGCGAAGGGCCTGACGCTCCACCAGCTGGTTCCGAAGCTCTGACACCCTCTCCTCTTTCTGGAGGAGAAAGGAGGGCCTCGTTTTAAACTGTAAAGACAGTTATTCTCTAAAGGGGAAATCCGCAGAGGCCATGTTCACTGTTGCATTCTGAAACACGATAACCTACACAAACGCCTCTTAAACTTGGTTTCACTGTGGTTCATGATCAGAACCCAAAATACAAGCTTATTTTACTAACAATGTATGTACAAATACAATAAGAAGTTAATGCAGATAGACACTACGCAGCCTCAAAACCCGGTTAAAAGCATAATTTTTCATGTTACAGACGGTCACACCTCGCATGCAAAACTGTCTTGCTCTGCATCTTCCAATACAGTGGTGGGCAATTGCTTTATTCTTGTCTCAACCGAGTTTGTCCAGATCATCTGAACAGGCAAAACTCTGGGATCGTAATTTACAAAATAACAGGTCTCCCTAAATGTTCTGGTGAGGTCGTGTGGTCCAAAAAAAAACTCCCAGCAAAGGTTTCATATGAGAAAAGACACTAAATCCTGTATCTCATATCCCAGGTATCTCCTAAAGTCAAGCACTGTCTCAGACAATGTATTTAATAAAGTAAAGCACTGTATCAGACACAGTGAATTTAATAAAGTAAAGCACTGTATCAGACAATGTATTTAATAAAGTAAAGCACTGTATCAGACACAGTGTATTTAATAAAGTAAAGCACTGTATCAGACACAGTGTATTTAATAAAGTAAAGCACTGTATCAGACACAGTGTATTTAATAAAGTAAAGCACTGTATCAGACACCGTGTATTTAATAAAGTAAAGCACTGTATCAGACACAGTGTATTTAATAAAGTACTGTTATCAGACACAGTGTATTTAATAAAGTAAAGCACTGTATCAGACACAGTGTATTTAATAAAGTACTGTTATCAGACACAGTGTATTTAATAGAGTACTGTATCAGACGCAGTGTATTTAATACAGTAAAGCACTGTATCAGACACAGTGTATTTAATAAAGTACTGTTATCTGACACAGTGTATTTAATAAAGTAAAGCACTGTATCAGACACAGTGTATTTAATAAAGTAAAGCACTGTATCAGACACAGTGTATTTAATAAAGTACTGTTATCAGACGCAGTGTATTTAATAAAGTAAAGCACTGTATCAGACACAGTGTATTTAATAAAGTACTGTTATTAGACACAGTGTATTTAATAAAGTAAAGCACTGTATCAGACACAGTGTAATTAATAAAGTACTGTTATTAGACACAGTGTATTTAATAAAGTAAAGCACTGTATCAGACACAGTGTAATTAATAAAGTACTGTTATCGGACACAGTGTATTTAATAAAGTAAAGCACTGTATCAGACACAGTGTATTTAATTGACATAGAAATAATAGAAAGGAACCACTGAATCACCTCCTGGATGATCTTCTGGAGCTCCTGGTTCTCCCTCTCCAGCTGTCTGGACTTCTCTTCATCGTTGTTGTTGGTGGACGAGCCCTGGGTCTTCATCGTCTCCTGGGTGTCCGACTGCCACTCCCCTCGAGTGATCAGCCGACGCATCTGCCGTAACACATGGAGACACGCTGGAATGTTCTCAAGCAGTGATATCTACGGTACCGGAGGCGTACTGGCTTTGCTATCATCTACGGGACCGGAGGCGTACTGGCTTTGCTAACATCTACGGTACCGGAGGCGTACTGGCTTTGCTAACATCTACGGTACCGGAGGCGTACTGGCTTTGCTAACATCTACGGTACCGGAGGCGTACTGGCTTTGCTAACATCTACGGTACCGGAGGCGTACTGGCTTTGCTAATATCTACGGTACCGGAGGCGTACTGGCTTTGCTAACATCTACGGTACCGGAGGCGTACTGGCTTTGCTAACATCTACGGTACCGGAGGCGTACTGGCTTTGCTAACATCTACGGTACCGGAGGCGTACTGGCTTTGCTAACATCTACGGTACCGGAGGCATACTGGCTTTGCTAATATCTATGGTACCACAAAGTTAACTGAACTCGATTCAATTTGACCCCAACACTGCTCTGTTGAATGGCAAAGTTGTTATTACCACAGCGCAATGAAGAATGTAATCTCCTCTATGGCAGGAGTAGGGTTAATCTGAGTGTTCTGAGGAACACAAAGTAACTGAATGAAGTTTAAAACACCTCCCCTGAACATGTTAGTCACGCAAGCAGAGCCATTAAAGGTGTTTTACGGTTATCAAAAGGGTTAGCAACTAATTGTCTTACTGGCAACAATACATTTTCAGTATTTAAGCTGACATCTGTCAAAGCAACTAAGGATACTTAAATGCTGTGTTGAAAGGAAATTAATTACACCTGACGCTTAACATCTCACTCTGGACAGCACTATGGTTCCTTAATCTCATCCTAATAACTCTCAGCTCATAACTAAACCAAGACAACCCACAATCTGTTGTTCACAATGGGAGGCTGTTGAAGCCAAGTGAGCAGAGACAACGCAATATTTAACCAGCGAAGAAAATTGTCAAAACGTCAGCCTGCCGCTTCTACTCTCTGACCACTGAGTTTCCTCTCCCCATGGGATGTGAAAATTATGACCTGATTTTTCATATTTATAAAACAGGTGTGCAATCTGTCTCGCTGTTCACCCGTGTTAATTTCCTGAGACACACTGCGCAGCTGGACAGCCATTTTGGATCTTTAATTACATCTCATCCTAGCACCCTGAGACATAATCAGAAGATGAACGGCCATGTTGGTTCTTTAATTACTTTTCATCCTAGCACCCTGAGACACACCGAGCGGCCATTTTGGTTCTTTTACCTTGGGAACGAACAGCACCACCAGGGTGATGTAGACGGAGAAGACGATGGCCAGGGAGGCGAAGGCGAACGAGGCATCCTGCTGCGACGACAGGATCATGGTGACGGGGGCCGTGATCATGCACAGCACCTGTGAGGGGTGGGGGGGTCAACGCATGTGACGAAACAGCGATTTATATCAGTCACGACCCATTTACAGTCCACAGTGATAGGGGGCAACCTGTTCCCTGAACGCTTAAAAGTAAGGCACTACAAAGGGAATAGGGTGCCATTGGGGAACACTAGTCTTGGATCTGTTTCACCTTGGCTCCTAAGACTCGTTTCCCAATTTCCGTCCACTTTTTATTTTGATGGGATTTGAGGACGAGGATCCTGAATGTTACCTGCCCCCCCCATGATTAATCCTTAATTTAATTTATTGTCTTAATATTCATATTACCAAGCAGATAATGGGCACCTCCCCTTTCTTCCGTTCTTGTACTTTCCATGAAGTACAACAACCCTGTTTCCAAAAAAGTTGGGACGCTGCCTACAGTCCAAATAAAAACAGAATGCAATGATGTGCAAATCATTTATCAAATCATAAATCTATTTAATTGAAAATAGTACAAAGAAAACATTTCAAATGTTGAAATTGAGACATTTTATTGTTTTTGATTTGAATTTGATGCCAGGAACACCTTTCAAAAAAGTTGGGACGGGCATGTTTGCCACTGTGTTGCATCACCTCTTCTTTTGACCATACTCTGTAAGCGTTTGGGAACTGAGGAGACGAGTTGATGTTGTTTTGAAAGTGGAATGTTTTTTGCTTGACATGGGATTGCAGCTGCTCAACAGTTCGGGGTCTCCTTTTTATTGTGTTTTTCGTTTCATGACGCGCCAAATGTTTTCAATGGGTGACAGGTCTGGACTGCAGGCCGGCCAGTTTAGCACCCGGACTCTTTTACTATGGAGCCATGCTGCTGTAATACATGCATAATGTGGTTTGGCACTGTCTTGCTTAAAAAGACGTCATCTGGATGGCAGCATATGTTTCTCCAAAACCTGTAAAGATTATTCAACATTAACGGTGCCTTCACAGATGTGCAAGTCACCCATGCCATGTGCACTAATACACCCCCATACCATCACGGATGCTGGCTTTTGAACTGTGCGCTGATAAGAAGCCACATTGTTCCTTCCTCTTTAGTTCGGAGGACACAGCGTCCATGATTTCAATAAATAATTTCAAATTTTGAATTCACCTCAGTCCATATTAGAAGAGCTGAGGCCCAGAGACGGCAGCGGCAGTTCTGGATCTTGTTTATATATGGTTTCTTTGCATGGTAGAGTTTTAACTTGCATTTGCGGATGCAGCAACAAACTATGCTCACAGACAATGGTTTTCCGAAGTGTTCCTAAATCCATGCAGTGATTTCCACTACTGAATCATGTCTGTTTTTAATGCAGTGCCGCCTGAGTTCATGTCCATTGAATATTGGTTTTCGGCCTTGTCCCTTAAATACAGATTTCTCCAGATTCTCTGAATCTTTAATTATATTACATAATGTAGTTGTTGGTTGTTATGTACTAAGATCCCCAAACTCTTTGCAATTTTACATTGAGAAACATTATTCTTACATTGGTGCATTATTTGCCTGCAAAGTCTTTCACAGATTGGTGAACCCCTCCCCATCATTACTTCTGAAAGACTTCTTCTCTGGAAAGATCTTTTAATACCCAATCATGGTACTGACCTGTTGCCAATTGACCTAATTAGTTGTGTGATATTCCACCAGGTTTAGTTTTTTAGCATTACACAACTTTTCCAGTCTTTTCTTGCCCCTGTCCCAACTTTTCTGAAACATGTTGCAGGCATCAAATTCAAAGTGGGCATGTATTTTTCAAGAAGCAATAACATGTCTCAGTTTCAACATTTGATATGTTGTCTTTGTACTATTTTCTATTGAACTTCAATGATGTGCACATCATTGCATTCTGTTTGTATTTACATTTTACTCAGCAGCCCAACTATTTTGGAAATGGGTTTATATATAAAAGATAAAGAAAGATACGACTGGAGTGGAAAGGAATGTTATGAAGACAGAAAAAGAGAAATGGGGAGAGAAACAGAGACAATAAGTCAGAGGTTGAGTAAAGGAGGAGAGGTGAACAGGAAAGGGCGCACAGCAATACAGGTCCATTACGACTCCACTGGCAATTTGCAGGTCCCTTCCTCCACTTATGTTGAAATTGGGTACAGCGCAAAACAGGTAATTCTCTGAGATCAGTCCGGAAATATACCATACTCGATTAAAATATATTGTCACCGCCGCAGTGCTGACCGAGCAGGAGGGGAAGTCGAGAACTGTGTTTGGTATTTCCACACTCGACCACACTTAACTCGTCCGAGTTGGCTCGCGCCGATCAGGAACATTATCAATTTGTCGAGTGAAATCTGGATGTGGGGAATCTCTTGCACATTACATCGAGCATGTTATAAGTATTTATTTATCTGACAGACAACAGCTCAGAAAGGGCCAATTATAGAAATAGAGAGATGAGTTTGACATGTTCACTGAGCGCCACTGGAGGGAGACATGTCTGTCAGAAGGGATCCACACTGAACGGGCCAGATAGAGTCCTCAAGAGGCCCGGAACCCCTCGAGAGGCCCGGACTTAGGGGTTTAGGAACACACGAACACAGACAAACACACACACACATACACACTCACACGTAAAGTGAGACGTGATTAGACGTGATTACTACCTTCTATCTCGAGTCCTCGGTTTACTGACGTTACACACGCACACACAAACACACGCGCACACACACACACACACACACACACAACCGGCAATCTGGGCCATGTTCCGATGACGGATGATTTAGATGGCCATGCGGAAGGCCCATACGGTGAACACGCACAGTTTTCTGGGGCAGTTCAGATTACCATGCACATGGCTCTTACTGAGCTGGATGCTGTGACAGTGCAGTCATTTAGGCCAGCTCCCATGCTGAAAGGCCAACTCTTCAGACCCACATCCTTCCTCATTACAGCTGAAAAGTAGGGCTGGCTTCCAAATGACCCCCTTCTCACTACTTTTGAACATCAAGAGCAGCGTTCAGCCAGCTGTAGATAGTCAGGAAACAGAGGGGAACCGTGCAAGACATTGAGCCAGTCCTCAACAGAGGGAGACAGAGAGAGAGAGAGAGAGAGATAAGAGAAAGAGTGAGAGGAAGTGGAGAGAGAGAGAAAGAGAGGAGATCCAAACTAGAAGAGTGACTTTCAGGACAAACTAACACACAGCCAGATAAAAGAGGTAAGTTTGATGATCCCAGATGACAGACAGACAGACAGACAGACAGACAATCACACTTAGATTGACAGATATGGCCCAAAAAACAGACACTCAAACACAAAGCTGCTTGAGTTTAACTCACAGAGACGTTGTAGATGGCCATGCCAACAGCTCGGTGGTCGTTGATCTTCTCTGTGGAGATCGACTTGGTCTCATAAGCCAGGAATATACCCAGGAGCAGTAACAACCCTTTGTAGCCATACACCACCCCTAGGGAGGGAGGGAGGGAGGGAGGGAGTAAAAGTGAGAGAGACATTATTTCAATCTGAGGTTTTTAGTATTCAGTACATCACCGAAGCACCAGCCTCGGGTTTAATGTGGAGGATAGGATGATTGACAAATGGGTCAAATATAAGACACAGGCCGAGCCCCCTCCACTCCTCCCTTCCCTCCCCCCTCCCCCCCCCCCTTCCTCTCACCAAGCCAAGTGTTCATCTTCTGTGAGCTGCAGTGTTCGAGGAGAGGTTGAATCAGAACATCCAGGTCTCCTTTGGGAGCTTCCCTCACAAACTTCTGCTCGGACAGAAAATAAAGAGAGATTCGGCAAAAAAAGACAACGTGATAATTTTTCAGTTGGATGGGAACACGGGTCTTCCGCTTTTTCGCCAACACCCCAAGACACACACACACACACACACACACACACACACACACACGCACACACACACACACACTCAAATCTCATGGCTAACGTCCTATAGTAATTAGTATTCTATCCAGCGCAAGGATTGGTAAAAAAATACAGGGTACATGATTGGCAACCCAGGTGCCCGTTTTGGGCCACACTTCTGCTCAGACTGAACTGTTAAGATGTCATAACACATTTATACAGACATCTATCCTGTGCTGTGGGTTTTAAATACACCGTTCCACAGCTTGGGGCTAGAAGGTTCTATCAGCAGAAGGCATTGTTATAGTAAATAGAAGGTTCTATCGGCAGAAGGCATTGTTATAGTACATAGAAGGTTCTATCGGCAGAAGGCATTGTTATAGTACATAGAAGGTTCTATCAGCAGAAGGCATTGTTATAGTAAATAGAAGGTTCTATCGGCAGAAGGCATTGTTATAGTACATAGAAGGTTCTACCGGCAGAAGGCATTGTTATAGTACATAGAAGGTTCTATCAGCAGAAGGCATTGTTATAGTAAATAGCTTCTATCGGCAGAAGGCATTGTTATAGTACATAGAAGGTTCTATCAGCAGAAGGCATTGTTATAGTAAATAGATGGTTCTATCGGCAGAAGGCATTGTTATAATACATAGAAGGTTCTATTGGCAGAAGGCATTGTTATAATACATAGAAGGTTCTATTGGCAGAAGGCATTGTTATAGTAAATAGTTCCCTCATAGCCCAAGGTCTTTCTTTCAAGGGTACTTGATCATCAAATGGTACATATATTTATTAAGTCCAATACAAGTGTAAAAAGGACAGTTCACTAACATGACAAAAACACAATAGTGTTCGAAGAACTAGTAAGATTGGTCCTATTTTTTTGTCATTTTTAGTGATGGAAAAGTAAACTGTGTGCTTACATTTTCTGCATAATTTCATTTATGTTGATTTTTTAAATTGGCTTACCTTTATCACTTAATGTGGTTGAAATTTAGCTCAAATATCCATGCGTCCAAATATGAAGAAAATACAACTTTCCAGGTGGTTGTACCTATTGTTTTACTGCAGCTATGTGGATCAGTTATGCTCACCAATTAAAATGTTTTGCTCATTGAATTCTGCTCCCAATTCAAGTTATTTCCTCTTGCATCTCTATCCCATCGGCATTTTCACGTTTGCCATAGAGCCTACAGCAATAGCCCTTTTATTCATATTCCCCAAAAACACAGGAATCGGGCAGAAATGGATTACGTTTGTGAAGAGCCATGGCCAGCATGCAACAGACGTTACAGAGACGAGCCGGGTGTGCGGCGACCATTTCTCTACCGACGGTGTAACAAATTTCCATCAGGTTTAGCCACTGGATTAGGCATGCGGAGTAAACCCAGCGCGCGATTGCGCGACATCGAAGCGCTACTCACATCAATGAGGTTAAAGCGACTTCTGAATACTCTGTGGAAGCAGTTAAGCTACAAAAGAATCTGCATTTTACTGTAGTTGTTGGTGGTTATTAGAGTTCACATCTCGGGGCTTGATTAAGATTATACTAAACTAACACAATGTGAATATTACTAAGACTACTGTTAGATGATGCATTAAACTAAAAATGACTAAAAATTGTCAAAAACAACTTGCTATTTATCAGGGAAATCTGGTAATTTCTGTGAAATCCTCCTTATGTTGTTTTCGTATTGGTATAGAACAAGGAAAGACAGCATGTCTGGTGGGCTGTACGCGGCCTCCAAGAGACAAAGCTTCTGTTATCTAAATCCTTCAGAAAGGTTTGTAATGATTAACTTAGTCTCATGACTCAATAAGTTCCTCGCTTTACGTAACACATTCTTTACACCACAGTATCATGTGATCCAGTCGCAGACGGTCGAAATGTCAAGTTCAAAGGGGTTTGTGGAATTCTTTAGCAAAAATTTAAATTTTAGACATAGACTATCATCATTATTTTTTTTCCCAATGATTTTAGATATCTCAAGGTTATCGTGCCAACCTTGTGAAACAGTAATGCAACAGATTCAAACAGCATATAGTCTATAGTTTAATCATAATTACACCTGAGTCACAGTTCACGGAAAACAGAAGGTTCCCAAGGAGCGTGCATTATCACTGAACACAGCAGTAACGTATATTCTCGGCAAGGGCCCATAATAATAAAAACACATTGCTGACCCGTTTTCTTCTCATTCCACTCAGTACATCAAAAGATGGCAAAACGTACGCTACCGCTTAGTAAAAAATACAGCCTCCGGCACAAGAATTGACTTTGGCAAATCAAAACTCATATCACAATTATCGCCACAACTACTAGCAACCAACATTCAAGATAAATCATATGAACTGTAAGCCGCTAAGCTTTTTTTACAAAAACAAATGTTTACAGAAAGTGCAGTGATGATTTTACAGGGGGAGGGAGGAAGAGAGACATAGGGAGAGAGACATAGGGAGAGAGACATAGGGAGAGAGACATAGGAAGAGAGACATAGGAAGAGAGACATAGGGAGAGAGACATAGGAAGAGAGACATAGGGAGAGAGACATAGGAAGAGAGACATAGGGAGAGAGACATAGGAAGAGAGACATAGGGAGAGAGACATAGGAAGAGAGACATAGGGAGAGAGACATAGGAAGAGAGACATAGGAAGAGAGACATAGGAAGAGAGACATAGGGAGAGAGACATAGGGAGAGAGACATAGGAGGAGGGAATGAGAGTAAAACAGGGATGGAGGGGGAGAGAGACATAGGAAGAGAGACATAGGGAGAGAGACATAGGGAGAGAGACATAGGAAGAGAGACATAGGGAGAGAGACAGGGACGGTAAAAGATAAAGAGTAAAAGAGCGGCCTGTGTTTGCCATCTCATACCTCCACAGTGATGTGCAGTGGATCCACTATCTGCCAGATGATGAGGGACAGGACATCAATGACCAGCAGCACCCCAACAGTGGCATAGAGTTTCCACGGCTCCAGGTGCTGCAAGGAATCATGGGAGATGGGAGGACCGTCTGGTGAGTTGGGCTACATTTCAAACGGCAGCCTGTTCCATAAAGAATGTAGTACCCTTGATTACCAATCAATATAGTACTCTTGATCAGTGAAGTTTATTAGTGCTCTGTGGGGAGGTTTAGCACTATAAGCTGCTCATTGAGTGACATTTACTGTGAGCATGGTTTTACATCTGACTCGGCTCTTTCAGCGCACCCTCTCCTTCTGAATTTCTCTGTAATCCAGCAAACGTTCAAACAAAGAAAAGTGCACGATATACGGAGTAGGGTGCAATTTCAATCATCAAAAGTAGTGCACTATATAGGGAATAGGGAGCACTACAGTAAGAGTACTTACTGGTCAAACTATTATATATGGGCTTGGGTACACAATGTAGGGTGTTGTTTGGGATTTCCACCCGGACAGATGCTTCCACAGCCCAGCACCTGCACACGCCTGTTTGGCTCCATCCTCAGGAATTTACAAAACCAGAAATAGATTGCAACCTGAGCTTAAAAAGAAAACAATGATCCGTCACCAAGAGCCCGATTCAATTTGCCCCGAAGCGACAGTTTGGGACATAACATTGAAAACGGACAAAAAGGTTCCACATCGAATCAAGACGAGCAGCGCTCCCCGACAGAATCGATGTGGGGAAAATATACTCTTTTATCTTTCAGTTTTGAAAGGAAAACAAAGCAAGGACAGACTAAGACCAAAAAGTGTAAATGGAATATTGATTTTGGTGCATTACACCAGAGGATTAGAGAATGACTCTCCTCACAGTAAGATAAACAGGAGATCTCTTTTCCAAATGGCAAATGGCCTAGTGGTTAGAGTGCTGGGCCAATAACCAAAGGTTGCTGGTTTGAATCCCAGAGCAAACAAGTCTACCGCTGTGCAGTTGAGCAATTCACTCACAGCCCTAAAACCTAGTGTATTCTCAGTCTCCCTGGATAAAAGTGGCTGCAAAATGTGGAAAACTATTTCCCTCCATAGTGCCCTACTTTTGACCACAGTAATGTTGGGCCTGGTCGGTGGCAGTGGCCTTAAAAGTGATCAGGGATCTAAAATGTATCCACTATCACTGCATGTTGTGTTTGCAGTTAGCAGAAAGATGAAGAGGATGGTTTTCTACATGTTGATGCAAGAATGAAAAATGTATAAGTCGCTTAGCGCACTTGGCAGCAGTATACTTGTTGACCAGATACTGTGTATATATACACAACTTGGTAAGAAGACTGTAGAGGATCTCCAATCACAGCCCCCTGTAGAAACTGCATTTTCCACTTAATGCCCACTTGAAATGGAAACATATTTATCCTGCCGATTCTATTTTCCAGGAGCATATCATCCCTGCACACAGTACAAAAGGATTCCTTAAAGTGTGTCCCAAAGCATCTTGGCAGAATTACCATTCACAATGCCAGAAGAGCCAGAACACATTGCCGGGGAGGAATCCCACACCGTCACACCCACAGAGGGAATCAAAGCCACGGGACAGCTGTGACAGACAGTATTGGCCTGAGACGACAGCTCAGCACCCAGAGGAACGACTCCCTCCTCCCTCCACTCTTCCGCTCCCTCTCCTCTCCTGCTCTCTGCTGTCTTTTCCTCTTTCTCCTCTCTTCCCCCTGTCTCTCCAGCTTCCAGTGTGCTCCTTGGGGGTGAAGCTTTAGAAACGGGGGCGTCTGGCTAGCCTTCTGGCTGACCTGCTGGTTATTCTGGGCGAAGCAGTCTCAGTGGTGGCATTAAGTGACTCAAAGTGAACTCAATCAGTTTTGACTCGGCTCTCCAGAACATAATCCCCCTCAGATACAACTCTCCTGCAAGGGACAGCAGTCATAAATATTCAGTAATGGGCTTTATCTTCTCCACAGCCACCCACCCCTCCTCCACCCACTTTCCCCCACTCTGTATCTGCTTGTATCTCTCTCTCTCTCTACCTCCCTCTCTCCCCCTCCCTCTCTTTCTTTGTGTTTCTCTCCCTGTGTATCTGTCGCTCTCTCTCCCGGAGCAGCGTGTTCTTTAAAACGTGATGCCCAACACGTACACATAGATGTCCCAGAAGGCATTAGTCTAGAGGGAGCAGGGAGAGGTGTTGGAGAGTTTTCTGGCCAGGGGAGGCCTTTCACTGGTGGGCTCAATTTAAAGGGGGAGGCCTTTCACTGGTGGGCTCAATTTAAAGGGGGAGGCCTTTCACTGGTGGGCTCAATTTAAAGGGGGAGGCCTTTCACTGGTGGGCTCAATTTAAAGGGGGAGGCCTTTCACTGGTGGGCTCAATTTAAAGGGGGAGGCCTTTCACTGGTGGG
>JACXGI010006010.1:0-43939 GCA_016801175.1 Esox masquinongy | reverse complement strand
ACCAGAAGAAGATTAATGTTTTGGAATGGCCCAGCCAGAGCCCAGACCTGAATCCAATTGAACATCTGTGGGGTGATCTGAAGAGGGCTGTGCACAGGAGATGACCTCGCAATCTGACAGATTTGGAGCGCTTTTGCAAAGAAGAGTGGGCAAATATTGCCACGTCAAGATGTGCCATGCTAATAGACTCCTACCCAAAGAGAGACTGAGTGCTGTAATAAAATCAAAAGGTGCTTCAACAAAGTATTAGTTTAAGGGTGTGCACACTTATGCAACCAGGTTATTGTAAGTTTTTTGTTTTTTATTTTTCCCCCTCAAAGATTTCAGTTTGTTTTTCAATTGAATTGTTCACGTTATAGGTCACATTAAAGGTGGAAAAAGTTCTGACATGATTTATCTTTGTCTCATTCTTTTACATCACAAGAACCTGCCATTTTAACAGGGGTGTGTAGACTTTTTATATCCACTGTATATTACTTAGCCTATTGTTCATGCTAGTTACATGAATGGATGTCCTGCATCAACATTAACAAAATTACAGTACAAATTGTGTGTTCCTTGCAAAAAACATTGATATTAACTTGACTTATTTTTTCACATCATGGAAAAGTCTGCCCAAGACACCATTATAATGGCGTATGGCTAACCAGTGGTGCCACTCTATCATTTTGAGGTGAATCTTCAGTGACTCAGGAGTGTGATTACCTCTATGACTCCATATTTCCAATTTGTATTTCTACCATGCACGCTCAATATGCTGAGTATGAGCACCAGTCTCAGGGTCAGCTAAGTTCTTTTTACTGGCTAAAGAGTTTCTTCAAGTTTGATAATTAGGCCCATATTTATGACAGATTATGTTGTCTTGGTTACTGTCAAGTTGTCATTACAAAGACACTGACAGGTTATGTTGTCTCAGTTAATGTCAAGTTGTCATAACAAAGACATCCCAAACAATGTCAACCTTGCATAAAAAATGACATAATCAACCGAATGACACCTAATGGCAACATTCATAAACATTCATAATGATTCCTTCATGTGTCATGTCATGGTTATGACAGTATCATGACTGTGTCATGTCACTCTTATGCACACCCCTTCAAATAAAGTGTTACCCATTTTGTTCACTGACCTTCCTTGTCAAGGGTACGCCCCTTAGATTTGCCATTTCAGATTTAAGTAAATTTACAGGAATTTATCTTTCGAAACCACTCTTTTTTAATAGTGCACTATCCATATGAGTTAGAGATCAAAAAACAAGTTTGCTCTGTTCCATTACTTCTATTCTGAAAGGTACACTTCTTTTTTCCAAATACATTCTCTGTATTTCATTTTAAAACGTAATGTATTCTTACAACTCTATTCCCTAATTTACATGAACTATTTTTAATAGCTTCCAATCCAGATGACATGGACCACTAAACCACCTGCATTTTGTTCACTGACCTTCCTTGTCAAGAGTATGCCCCTTAGGTTTTCCTTTTTCAATTGCAGTGAATATACAGGAATTTATCTTTCTAAATGTCTCTTTTTTAATAGCTCACTATCCATATGAGTTAGTGATCCAAGAACAAGTGTGTTGTGTTCCTTTACCTCTCTTCTGAAAGGTACTTTTTTCCATATTCATTATCTGTATTTCATTTTAAAATTACGTGCATTATTACAACCATATTAACTAATTCACATGAACTATTTTTAATAGCTTCCAATCCAGATGACATGGACCTCTAAATCCACTTGCATTTTGTTCACTGACCTTCCTTGTCAAGAGTACCCCCAAGACTCTTGTCAAGAGTTTTGCTATTATCGATTTTGGTGAATTTACAGGAATTTGTCTTTCGAAACCACTCTTTTTTAATTGCTCACTATACATATGAGTTAGAGATCTAAAACAAGTGTGATGGGTACCATTACCTCTCTTCTGAAAGGCTCACCTCTTCTTTTTTCCAAATTTATTATCTGTATTTCATTTTAAAATTACATGCATTTTTACAACCCTATTACCTAATTCACAACTATTTTTCATATCTTCAAATCCAGATGACATGGACCTCTAAAACCACTTGCATTTTGTTCACTGACCTTTCTTGTCAAGAGTACGCCCCTAAGTTTTGCCATTTTCGAATTCAGTGAATTTACAGGAATTTATCTTCCAAAACACTTGTTTTTAATTGCTCACTATCCAAATGAGTTAGAGATTTACAAACAAGTGTGTTGTGTTCCTTTACCTCTCTTCTGAAAGGTAGTCCTCTGATACTTTCCAAATTCATAATCTTGAATTTATTTCGAAAATACACACATTATTACAACTCTTCTACCTATTTCACATTAACTATTTTTAATAGCTTACAATCCAGATGACATGGACATCTAAAACCACTTGCATTTTTTTCACTTACCTTCCTTGTCAACCTTCCTTCCTTATATTTTCCATTTTCAATCTCAATGATTTTACCGAAATGTATCTTTCTTAACATTTATTTTTTAACAGCTCACTATCCATATGAGCTAGAGATCTACAAACAAGTGTGGTGTGTTCTTTTCCCTCTACTCTCCATGGTACAACTTTTACTTTTTATTCCAATATGCGTGCAATGTTTACATAACACAACTACATTTTTAATTTTGAACTGTGACCATTTTTACAATAAAAATAAGTTATTGACTTAACTGTAATGTTGTTCTTAATGTTCATGTTTGGTCTTGTTCTTTTTCACATGAAAAGATGAAGATTTTGATGATGAGTGGAGCACGTGACAGATCCTGGCTGGGGGCCTCTAGGCATCTGTGTGTGCCTGGGGACCACAGTCAGAGTCGGACTGCAGAGGTGCCTCTAGGCACCCGCGTTGACTCTAATTGGGGACGCTATTTAAGTTAGCCTCTTTCTGTTGTGGATCATTGTTTCTGCCAGTTGTGTTGTGCATTAGTTCGCGGTTTGCTTCTCCTTTTGTTTTGTTGTTACAATTAAAAGGATTTTACCCTGATATACCTCTGCTCCTCGTGTCCTGCCTTCCTTCAACTGTGACAGCATACTCCCATTCCCAATTTAAAAAATTTTTAAATGTTAATGTGCAGGTGACATAGTTTGCTGTAGTGTCAATATTGATTAAACAGAAAAGCAATTGGAGAATTAGGTATGCATACCTACTGCAGTCAAAATAACTTTTATACACAGACCAAATAGTGGAGGTGGATATGGACATCAGAAAATTTCCCAACTTTTCCTCTTCACATTGATGGGTCATTTCTTACAGCTAAATTAGACAAAGTTCCTAGGGTCCATCATCTCCCATAATCTGAAGTGAGAGAACAAAATTGCAAGAGTTGTGGCATCTGAAAACAAAGTTGGATAGTGAGCTATTAAAAACCTCACAGTCAATTCCGACTTGACTCTATATATCAATCAAAGAGTCCATTCTCATTTTCCTCCATAAATATCTGGATTGGGTCTGTGTCTGCCCACTGCAGAGGTAAACTGAAACACATTGTAGTGTCCACAGGAAGGGTCCTCAGATTCCACCTTCCGTCCAACAAGGCCTCTGCATAACTCTTTGGCTAGAAATCGGACAATAAATATCATTACTGAACATTCCCACCCTTGTCACCCACTTTTACTGCAAGGCAATACAGTTTGTAACTGGACAAATATCAGAATAAACAAATAGTAAACAAAATGCTAATAAGAATGATGTTCTGAGTTTCACATATTATCAACAATTATTATTTTATTTTTAATTTTTATATTTTACCCCCTTTTTCTCCCAACCCCACTGTACAACCATCTGCCACCACTACAACAGTCCCTGCGGAGTCAGGAGAGTCGTAGATCGCCACAGGCTTCCTCCAAAACCTGTCTGATCAGCTGGTCTGCTTCTTTACACCTCCTCCCTTAACCATGAAGTCAATGTGAGCCAACACATTGGAGGAAACGCTCGCTCACATTACCTTATATGCATGGCCAGGTCAGAGGCACCCGCCCCACCAGAGACGTTGCTGGAACGCGGTGGCACAAGGAAATCCTCTATGCCGATTACCTCCCCCAAGGCGACACCAGCCCAATGTGCATCACCCTACTAGACACCCCGGCCACAATCGACAGTGGCATGACAGGGACACGAACCCACGGCCAGAGCGGAGTTTCACATTTATAACTACTAAGTCAAGTGTGACAATGAAATGTAAACAAAAGCTGCAACAGGGAAATAATTTGTAGGTGAGGAATGTTAACATAAATGTGTTTTTATTATTTATTAATTCCATCAATATATTGCAATAACCGCTGGAGCAAAATAATCATTGCAAGTAGGTCCACAGAGTAAGAGGCACTGTGATCAATGGCTCCAACTAGGCAAATAAATGGATGAAATTAAATAAATGTCTGGTTTCAGTGCAACCATATTCTGAATACACTAAAGCAGCAATGTCAAACTGGTTCCATGGAGGGCTGAGTGTCTGCAGGTTTTTGGTTTTCCCTATAAATTGGTTCCCAGTTCGGATCTAAACAACCAGGTGAGGGTAGAAACTAACCAATTAGTGACCTAAGTAATCAATCAAGTACAAGGTGAGAGTGAAAACCTGCAGACAATCGGCCCTCCGTGGAACCGGCTTGACACCTTAGCACTAAAGAATGAAAACAGTTTACACACACAAAATAAATAAAAATAAAAACAATTCAAAAATGTGAAACATTGCACAAAATTTGGTATAAAAATTAAAAGGTGTACCTTTGAGAGTAGAGGGAAAAGAACACACCACACTTGTTTGTAAATCTCTGGCTCATATGGATAGTGAGCTATTAAAAAGGATTGTATAGAAGGATAAATTCTGAAAAAATCACTGAAATTGAAAATGGCATAACTAAGGGGCGTACTCTATATAAAGAAGGTCTGTAAAAAAATGCAAGTGGTTTTAGATGTCCATGTCATCTGGCATGGATGCTATTAAAAATAGTTCATGTGAATTAGGTAATAGAGTTGTAACAATGCATGTAATTATAAAATAAAATCAAGATAATGAATATGGAAAAAAGAAGTGTACCTTTCAGAAGGGAAGTAAAGGAACACAACACACTTGTTTGTAGATCTCTAACTCATATGGATAGTGAGCTATTAAAAAATAGTTGTTTAGAAAGATAAATACCTGTAAATTTACTTAAATCTGAAATATCTGCAAAACTAAGGGGCCTACCCTTGACCAGGAATGTCAGTGAACAAAATGCAAGTGGTTTTAGAAGTTCATGTCATCTGGATTGGAAGCTATTAAAAATAGTTAATGTAAATTAGGGAATAGAGTTGTAACAATACATTCAATTTTAAAATGAAATACAGATAATGAAATTGGAAAAAAAAGAGGTGTACCTTTCAGAATAAATGTAATGGAACACAGCACACTTGTTTCTGGATCTCTAACTCATACGGAGAGTGAGCTATTAAAACATTGTCGTTTAGAAATATAAATACCTGTAATTTTTCCACATTTGAAAATGGCAAATCTAAGGGGCGTACCCTTGACAAGGAAGGTCAGTGAACAAGATGCAAGTGGTTTTAGAGGTCCATGTCATCTGGACTGAAAGCTATTAAAAACAGTTCATGTGAATTAGGTAATTGAGTTGTAACAATACATGAAATGTTAAAATGAAATACAGATAATGACATTGGAAAAAAAAGAGGTGTACTTTTCAGAATAGAGGTAATGTAACACAGCACACTTGTTTGTAGATCTCTAACTCATATGGATAGTGAGCTATTAAAAAATTGTCGTTTAGAAATATAAATACCTGTAAATTTTCCAAATTTGAAAATGGCAAATCTAAGGGGCATACCCTTGACAAGGAAGGTCATTGAACAAAATGCAAGTTGTTTCAGAGGTCCATATCATCTGGATTTGAAGCTATTAAAAATAGTTCATGCAAATTATGTAATGGAGTTGTAATAATGCATGCATTTATAAAATGAAATACAAATAATGAATATTGATAAAGAGGTGTACCTTTCAGAAGAGAGGTAAAGGAACACACCACACTTGTTTGTAGGTCTCTAGCTCATGTGGATATTGAGCTATTAAAAATGTATTGTATAGAAGGATCAATTCTGATATAATCACTGAAATGTAAAAGGGCAAATCTAAAGGTCAGTGACCAACATACAAGTGGCTGTAGGTGTATATTTCACCTCTATAAGAATCTATTAAAAAATGAAATATATAAGGTCTAACAACCAAAATATATGTAGAAAATTAGAGTGTTGTTTAATAACACAAAAAGTGTCTGTACCTATGATTTTCCTTTACAGAGGCAGCTGACACAAAATAAAATATATTTTTTTAGTCACATTGAATCAGCTGTATTGCACTTTCAAGACGGTCCCTAAACTACTGAACAGATATTCGACAGCGTTTTGCGACATTTTGGGCTCTGCTAAACTAATATTTATTTTTTTCAATAAATCAAAGGGTGTACCTTGCTCTCTACCCTAATCCAGTTGTATATGTTCCACTTTCGTCTTTGTACGATTTTTTTTGGAAGAGGTATTGATGATCAAACTCCGAATATCAAACATAAAACCAAATTTACCCCGGTATTGGAGAGTAGGCATTCATGTCTTGAATGCTCAGCTCTAGTGTTTACTCCGCTCCAGTTTATGAATCCTGCCTAACAACGAGTTAGTAGGTCCGCGTGCAAATGGATAATTCCTTATTCGATTTTTTTTTTTTATGTACAGTGGATATAAAAAGTCTACACACCCCTGTTAAAATGGCAGGTTCTTGTGATGTAAAAGAATGAGATAAAGATAAATCATGTCAGAACTTTTTCCACCTTTAATGTGACCTATAACGTGAACAATTCAATTGAAAAACGAACTGAAATCTTTGAGGGGGAAAAATAAAAAACTCACAATAACCTGGTTGCATAAGTGTGCACATCATTAAACTAATACTTTGTTGAAGCACCTTTTGATTTTATTACAGCACTGTCTTTTTGGGTAGGAGTCTATTAGCATAGCACATCTTGACATGGCAATATTTGCCCACTCTTCTTTGCAAAAGCACTCAAAATCTGTCAGATTGCGAGGACATCTCCTGTGCACAGCCCTCTTCAGATCACCCCACAGATGTTCAATTGGATTCAGGTCTGGGCTCTGGCTTGGTCATTCCAAAACGTTAATCTTCTTCTGGTGAAGCCATGCTTTTGTGGATTTGGATGTGTGCTTCAGGTCATTGTCGTGCTGAAAGGTGAACTTCCTCTTCATCTTCAGCTTTCTAACGGACGCCTGAAGGTTTTGTGCCAAAATTGCCTGGTATTTGGAACTGTTCATAATTCCCTCCACCCTGACTAAGGCCCCGGTTCAAGCTGAAGAAAAACAGACCCAAAGCATGATGCTGCCACCACCATGCTTCATTGTGGGTATGGTGTTCTTTGGGTGATGTGCAGTGTTGTTTTTGTGCCAAACATACCTTTTGGAATTATGGCCAAAAAGATCAACCTTGGTTTCATCAGACCATAACACATTTTCCCATGTGCTTTTGGGGGACTTGATGTTTGTTTTTGCAAACTTCAGCTGGGCTTGGATGTCTTTCTTTATAAGAAAAGGCTTCCGTCTTGCCACCCTACCCCATAGCCCATTCATATGAAGAATACGGGAGATTGTTGTCACATGTAGCACACAGCCAGTACTTGCCAGAAATTCCTGCAGTTCCTTTAATGTTGCTGTAGGCCTCTTGGAAGCCTCCCTGACCAGCTTTCTTCTTGTCTTTTCATCAATTTTGGAGGGACGTCCAGTTCTTGATAATGTCTCTGTTGTGCCATATTTTCTCCACTTGATGATGACTGTCTTCACTGTGTTCCATGGTATATTTAATTCTTTGGAAATTCTTTTGTACCCTTCTCCTGACTCATATCTTTCAACAATGAGATCCCTCTGATGCTTTGGAAGCTCTCTGCAGACCATGGCTTTTGCTCTGAGATGCAACTAAGAAAATGTCAGGAAAATCCTACTAGAACAGCTGAACTTTATTTGTGATTAATCAGAGTCACTTTAAATGATGGCAGGTGTGTAATGACTTCTATTTAATATGAGTTTAAATGTGATTGCTTAATTCTGAACACAGCCACATACCCAGTTATAAGAGAGTGCACACTTATGCATCCAGGTTATTGTAAGGTTTTTATTTTTCATTTTTTCCCCCTCGAAGATTTCAGTTTGTTTTTCAATTGAATTGTTCACATTTCACATGTCACATTAAAAGTGGAAAAAGTTCTGACAGGATTTATCTTTGTCTCATTCTTTTACATCACAAAAACCTGGCATTTTCACATGGGTGTGTAGACTTTTTATATCCACTGTAGATAAACAAAACAGTTTGGTTTATAGCGGTTATGTCCCAAAATCCAATGTCAAATCGTTTCTCGTTTATTGTGTCGAAATGAAAAATGAATTAGCAGAAAACAAGTTTTTCTGGAGATGTTTCATTTTTTCAATTTCCGTTTTTTACGGATCCGTCACCAACCTGATGCATTTCTGTATTCTCGTTATTCATTTTATATCCAATACATTGATCTCTTTATAATTATTATTTAATTTATGTCGGTGTAAATGTTTAGCACTAAAATGTCAGTGTAACCTATATGTTTTGTCTTATGTCAATTCTTTCTGAATAGGTGAAATGTAGCAATGCTGGTGTTGTCATTCCATTTTATGTGCTTGGGAAAGGAGGATAGTATACTTTTTCCATCTAGGACAGCATTCAACAACAACAGTGTTGAAATAAAGTATGTTGAGAAATTTTAATGAATAAGACCAATATATTACTTTTTAGGCCTACTTTCACACACAAGCTCAGACATACAGGCACACACAAACATGTTAAATTAACCCCTCCCATGAGGATATAAATGTTTCCCCATGGGATGAAGCTGATTACTCTTTGCTCTATGGTGACACATGGACCCAAACCATGCCAGGAAAATGTATCTATGTAAACAATGAAACACGTCCAGAAAGGTCCAGGTGCAAATGGATAATTCCTTATTCGATTTTTTTTTTATGTAGATAACGACCAAAACAGTTTGGTTTATAGAGGTTATGTCCCAAAATCCAATGTCAAATCGTTTCTCGTTTATTGTGTCGAAACGAAAAATGAATTAGCAGAAAACAAGTTTTTCTGGACGTGTTTCATTGTTTACATTTCTGATTTTCTGTCACCAACCTGGTGCATTTCCGTATTCTCGCTATTCGTTTTATTCCAAAAGTGGAATAACGAGAAAACAAATTGATTTTCATTATATCTGCTTTTTTCTAATAACATTATGCAGTTTAATGTTTCGTTCATACAAAGAGGGTGGTGTTCAATGTGAAATGCCTGTCACTGGCCAATTTTAAAGCCAAAACGTAGGTCTGCTTCCTTTCCAAATAAGAGTTTGAACTTCCAGGCACTCATTAGCAAAACGGCTAACCACGAACAATATTACCATTCTGTTCCTAGATCACTGCCTCAAAATTTGGGACTGTGCCATGACTAAAATGAAAATGCCTTCAGCTGGGACTATATTTCCCCTTTACTTTGAATAAATACATATGTGGATTTAATGTTTATTCATTCAAATTGCAATGTATGTTTATAATGATTACGATCATAGGACTGCTGGCACCATACACCGATCAGCCATAACATTATGTACATATCCACCAACAAGTAGATAACACTGATAATCTTGTTATCATGGCACCTGTCAATCGGTGGGATATATTAGGCAGCAAGAGAACATTCTGTCCTCAACGTAAACCCCTTCAATGTAAATGGAGTAATATGATTTCAGCCATAAATGTCCTTCCAACACAACTGAACTGTACTGACTGTCAGTTAAACCGTTGCATGCAAAAGCCAGCCAAGCTCCCCTTATCCTTCCAAAAAACAAATAAAATAATACATAAACTACAGCACATTGAAAGAGTATGGTAATAACTGTGGTTTGGGAGTTGTTTCTGTTTTTCAGGGAGGGTGTGTATCCATTGTAAAATACAGGGCCCTGGTGAAACAAAACCCTTATCTACTATTTTAATGATTCAGAGTTATACTGCACACACAATATTCCCAATTAATCATGTAATAGGTTGTATAATAACAGTAGATTTCTATGCTAGTGAGTCACACCAAAGATTGGAAGGCACCGCTGGAAAGACATGACTCTCAGCTTTCAGCAGACACCCTGGATACCCAGATAGGGCCTACCGTTCTCATATAAGACTTCATTTAATTAAGTAACTGAGGTACCCCAGATATGGAGTACTTACATTCAGGGAGTTAATGTGTTAAAAGCAGGAAAAATGGGCAAACTTAAGGATCTGAGCGACTTTGACAAGGGCCAAATTGTGAAGGCTAGATGACTGGGTCAGGGCATCTCCAAAACTGCCGCCGTTGTGGGGTGTCCCCGGTCTGCAGTGGTCAGTACCTATCAAAAGTGGTCCAAGGAAGGAAAAGCGGTGAACCGGCATCAGGGTCATGGGCGTCCAAGGCTCACTGATGCAAGTGGGAAGTGAAGGCTGGCCCGTGTGGTCTGATCCAACAGACGAGCTACTGTGGCTCAAATTGCTGAAAAAGTTACTGCTGGTACTGATAGAAAGGTGTCAGAACACCTTTCTATCAGTATGTGTAACCAGGTTATCTGTAACCTGGTTAAATCCGGGACAGTTAAAACGAGGCCAGGAACAGCAATAGATTTGTCCCAAAAAAATCCTTCCCTTTCAACAGTAATCTGATATGATTGACTTAAGAATTTCAAGAGAGGACTGCATGCAATACCAGTGATCCATGTGTGTGTCCATAGCAGACACCTTTTAAGAATCACCATGCACCAGGAGACTGCGAACTGTAATTACAGCGCTCCGTATCTAATGAAGCTCATTTTATGAAGATTCAAGAGACCTGTGGCAAGACATCAGAGGAACAGAAAATATTTGGCATGTCGACAGACAACAAATTAATGCCAATTTTTTTTTGTTGTAGTTTTTTTGTTTTCTCTTTCTCAGGTATGTACGTTCCATCTTTATTGGGAATACAACCCTCATTTCTTTCAATTGCAAAAAAAAATAAATCTCGGGATTATACATGAGCAATCAGTCAGATAGAACTAAGCAGGTAAGGGTTGGGGTAATGGTGTGTGAAGGTAATATCACTGCATGCTACAAAGCAACTGCAGTACTGAGCAGAAGCAAATAAAATGATCCCTTTTGCTCACAGATTCAATAGGGCTCAATAGGTAAAGTAGTCCTTTTTAGGAAAATATGTTTAATTTGGTCTTACTGCGAGGGGAGGGTAGTACACGTCTGCAGTAAAGCACTAGGATAAGAACTCAATTGGCAGCATGGATATTAAATAAACAGTAGGATTTCTTTGTGTTGATATTGGTTGGAAATAGTTTTAGCTATTAAATCACTTTTATTCAAGTACAACTGGTAAGACTAAGTAAAGAAAGAGACAATCATCGGAACTTAAATATGTTAAGGCATTACACTTCCACTATTAATAATATACTGTATTTCAAATAAATTGTATTAAGCTGTGTTGAAACCAATAACAAATAAAAATCTTTCTGGGCCTCCTGGATGAAATAGAAGTTACATCTGCAAAATACATGGACAATCATCTCAATATCACTCTGAGACAAGTTAATATGGGTCTAGATTTTCCGAAATTGTACTTGTGTGAGGAACTGTCATGCAGGCAGGGGAAAGTGAAGATAAAAGCGCCAACTTATAATTAAGGTATGTTTCTGAATATAATATATAACATGGCATAAATTCCCCAAAATCTTGATAAATCAGACAAACATGACAAAAGCAGAATTTTTTTATGTCCCAGTTTTGATCAAGTTGACTTTTTGCTACAGTGTTACGGACAAAAGTTACAATTCAGTTTAGAGGGAGAATTACTGCTAGGTGAGTTGTCTTGATATGCTTGCATAGAAAGTGCACATTAAGATGCAGACCAAATTAAAGAAAGGTTACAAAATGAAGGAAACCCTTAGTAAATGAGTGGAGGTAACTAACGAATGCAGATGCTTACATAGATACATTTTCCTGGCATGGTTTGGGTCCATGTGTCACCATAGAGCAAAGAGTAATCAGCTGCATCCCATGGTAAAACATTTATATCCTCATGGGAGGGGTCTCTTCCAGGATTACAATGCCCTCATTCACAGGGCACAAGGGTTAACTGAATGGTTTGACATCATTCTCCACCAACATTGTCAAAACACCAAATGAGGGAATGTTTTGCAAGAATTGTGTTCAATCCACCTAGTACAGTTAGAGACTTGTAGAACCTATGCAAAGCGCATTGAAGATGTTCCGGCGGCTTGTGGTTGCCCAACACCTGAGACACTTCAAGTTGGTGTTTCCTATCATTGGTCACCCGCCTGTATAATAATATACAAGTTATCATGACTAATATGTTGTTTATATTATGAGGCCAATTGTTTTATGACTTTTTTATTGTCTAATATCACTGAAACGGTTTGGGAACCAATGTGGTAAGGTTTAGGGTTAGTAGTAAGATTACTAAAAGTAGGCTTTTTAGGGGAAATCTATTTAGGTGTCCCATTTAGATAGTTAATGTAACATGCTTGTGTGTGTCTGTATGTCTGAGCGTATGTGTGAAAGTAGGCCTAGAAAGTAATATATTGGTCTTATTCCTTTAAATCTCTCAACATACTTTATTTCAACACTGTTGTTGTTGAATGCTGTCCTTGACTGAAAAAGTATACTCTGCTCCTTTCCCGACCACATACAATGGAATGACAACACCAGCATTGCTACATTTCACCTATTCAGAATGAATTGACATTGACATAAATAATAATTATAAAGAGATCACTGTATTGGATATAAGAGATTTCTAGAGATCAATGTATTGGATATAAGAGATTTCTATTTGGTATTAATTTATTAATAATTCAATGTTTGAATTGATTAGTTACAAGATTGTTGATTAAAACTATAAATGAGGTCCAACTCTTATTTTGAAAGGAAGTAGACCTATGTTTTAGCTTTAAAATTGGCCAATGACAGGAATTTCACATTGAACCCCACCCTCTTTGCAGAATCGAAACATTAAACCGCTTAATGTTATAAGAAAAAAGCAGATACAATGAAAATCGATTTTTTTTTCTCGTTATTCCGTTTTTGTAAGAAAACGAATAACGAGAATACGGAAATGCATGAGGTTGGTGACAGGTCCGTTAAAATCGGAAATTTAAACAATGAAACATGTCCAGAAAAACTTTCTGCTAATTCATTTTTCGTTTCGACACAATAAACGAGAAACGATTTGAGATTGGATTTTGGGACATAACCGTTATAAACCACACTGTTTTGGTCGTTATCTACATAAAAAAAATAAATCAAATAAGGAATTATCCATTTGCACCTGGACCTTAGTAGGCTACACATCCGTTAGTTCAGTCGATGCATGGAAATTGGAATATCTGTCCTTGCGTCTCGTAACCCAGTCTGCCTCCAAAAACCCATCAAACCAAAAGGCCAGCCGTGCCTCCCCTAAGTTGGACCCTTTTCCCCAAGTGCTCCCGAGACGCTGTTTTGCGTGATCTACCTGCTAACACCTTGCTTGTAGGTTGGTAAATTATCGTTATTTGTTTTTGCTTATCTAAGATAAGCATTAATGTTGTCGCCAGTCATGTTTGCACCGAAGCATATTCTAACAGGCACTGTCCACTAGGCATTTTGGCTTTTCGTGTGGGTACACTTGGTTCAGATTTTGATAGCCGCTGGTGGGTGTGTATGTCTGTTGTTTTGTCATCAATGAAGAAATTTTACATTGACTAGCTTTTGTAGCTAACAGAATAATGTCAATTCACTTTTTTGAGCAGGTAGGAAAGGATATGGGATAATTAGGTTCATGAAGAGTAACCAAATTAATCCTAATTGAAACTGCTATGAAGTAGCTGCATTATAGTAATACAGGGGTTAGCTAGTGTAGTGTTTGTGTATGCAATGAATATTTGAGAAAAGCCTTAGAGTAAGCTTTAGACAAATGTTAGGTTGCCTATTGTTGAGACTTGAGGGATAATTGTGGAAGTGGATCAAATGGATCAATATGAAAAATGCCAGGATCATTGTTCTCCATTTGTTTTTATTTTTTCTCTTACCCTCTATCTCTACCTTTGTCATGGCTGCTGTTTCACCACGATCTATTCTGGCTGTGAAGAGCACTGGTGTCAGAATCCTTTTGTCTGTTTTATTTATTTTACAATGTAACACAAACACTTATTCTTGTTATTTATCTAAAATTATACACTTTGGAGTGACCTAATGGTGAAACATTATATCAAGTATATCATGCATACACTAATAGCTACTCACGTGGATTTAAATGTGTTACAATTTTGTAGGGCTGTGTGATAATTGGGTGGTCACACCACTTTATTTTGCTTTTGACACTAAAGGGTATTAACTAATAGCCCAAATGCTGAATTAATTAACATAACCATCATTGATCTCAGTCATTATTATCTTCACAGTATTTCCTTTGTTTGTATTTGGATGCATGATTGACATTTTACAGGATTAAGAGAAATGACCACTGCTATTGAAATAAAAAGTATGTAATCATCCTTTTAATCACTCAACTTAGTAGTAATTGAAACATATTTATAATGATATAAGCTTAAGGGAACTGTTGTCTCACTTTTTGACTGCTTTAAATGTAGCAATTTTTGTAGCTAGTTTTGAGTACACATTAACAATTAACTAGGGGCCAGTGCTTAATTTGTTAAACGGGAGGTCCCGGAACACATTGGGAGAGATATGGATTCGGACAACAAAAACTTTCAAACTTTCATACTCTCATCAGGCAGTGCTAAGGCTACAAGAAGCTGGAGGATTAGGCAACTTTATGAACTCTGATTGCTTTTAGTAGATTATTTACAGTGCAAAGTGATCACAGTGATGGAAAAAGACAAATCATGTGCAGCAGATCAATTCTGTGAGGTGCTGGATCCTGTTCCAGCAGGATCCGGCTCAAATTAACCACTGCTAGTGAGGTGTGGTTATTTGTTAGTACTGCCTATGTGTGCATTTTTTGTAGGATTGGAAAATACATGTCAAATGGATTATGTAATCTGATTACAAATAATAGGTACCTGTAAACAGCCGTGATTATTTTTTTTTTTTCAAGTGTGTAGCCAAATATCACAGAGGGTGTTAAATCTGCCCTGTTGACCATGTCCACTTGAACAGCTAACGCACACTACAATGTCCTCCCTAATAGCAATCAAAATTCAAGCAATATATCTATTCTTTAAATATTAATATCTTTTCTTTTTTTTTTTCTTTACATATAAACGACAAAAGATTTGCTTTTCTTTCAAAAACAAGTCAAGTGTTAAATTACCAAGCTCATGAATGCCATGCAGCTGCATTGGCAATTTTTGAGGTGCAGAATATCAGCCATACAGATGACAAGAGCTCCCTTAGGATGAACTTGACTTCACCACGCAGATAACTTTATTCCAGGCACACAACAACTGTGACAAGTGATAGAAAAATACATTTTATTAACAAAGGGTCTTAGACTAGAACAGTACAACAATTCATAGGGCCCATGTTCTATGTCCCACAACTGCCTTCCTTTTATATTTCCCGGTCAATGTGGGCACAAGAGATTTCTGAACGTGGCTAACCTCCCATGTGCTAATAAGTCATGCAAATGACGACAATATTGTACACTGCCACCAAGCATAAAGGGGAACCACTACAAACTATCATAAATGAGAAACACTACAAAATCAATGGTTTTCCACATAGTATGGGGTCCCACTTTTGCCTTACTCTCTCCTGCCGATCCTTCCAATGGGTCGCTGTTTAGATTTGGGGAGAACACAGGAGGTAAACAGGTAGACAGAACAACATTATTTTTGAGCACCCCCAGCCTGTGACACAGACATGGAGTGTGAATGGAAAAAGCCAGCTACTAACAATGTGCAGTTTGTGGAGATGTACATGGCTGATCACTAGAACCCTCTGTCCAGAGAACCCACTGAGGAGGATCTTCAGTGGTTGATGAACTGTCTCTGGGGCCGGTTTATAGGCATGGGACCTTGAACCAGAGCCTGAACAACTGTACCAGACATTTGAACCTGAGTACCCTCTCTGACTGTACCAGACATTTGTTAAAAACCAAGGAAACCCGGGCCCTGCAGGCATCCATGTCTTTAGAGCTGCAGGAGGCTAAATGGCTAGCCACAGTGGGACAGAACACCAACCCTTATGGCACACCATGCGTGGTGGCAGGTTGAAGGCCAGCAATTTAGGATATGTGTTGAAGGAGAAACAAATTACTTCATCTCTGCTAAAAAGAGTCCTTGGGTCTTATGTGCTAGATGGGGTGTACATCTGTGAATTGGGGCACAAACAAATGGCTACTGGAAAGGATGTGCAGTCAGGGCTGAAAGAAAAAAGTAAAAAAATTACTAACAAGCTTACAAAAATTGTAATAATTGCCTGTAATAATGGTAAAATACATCAACAAAATAACATCAGTTTTGCAAAAATCTGATGATTTTTTCTTTGAACAGCAGACATAATACAATTATACAGCTCTGGAAAAAATTGAGAGACCACTCCTAATTTTTCTTAAATCATCATCTGTACATGTATGGTAGCCATTCCATTCCAGTGTCTGTTAAATTCCAACACAGGCACACCTCATTTTACTTAATGAGGTACTGATTAGGTGATTACCTGAACCAAATCTAATTTAACGAGTGAAAGTATAAAAACCACTGCTCTGGTCATCATTATCCTCTTTGCAATAGGACCAGCTGAATGGCAAAAACTGCAAGTAGTACCTCAAAGTTAATTTGAGTAAAAAAATTACTTTTCAGCGTGACAAAAGAGTTGAAAAGAAAAGCTTTGAGTGAGGAAAGAAGGGTTAAATTCTGGCTTTACTGGCAGAGGGATACAGTGAGCGTCAGGTTGCTTTCATCCTGAAAATTTCAAAGACGGCGGTTCATAAAAACAAAGTCAAGCAACAGACACTGGGGACAACAAAGCTACAGACTGGCAGAGAGCAAAAATGACTGTCCACTGATTGAGATGACCGTCAACTCATTCGAATGTCACTCAACAACCGTAGGATGACATCAAGTGACTTACAAAAAGAATGGCAAACAGCAGCTGGGGTGAAGTGCACGGCGCGGACGGCTCGAAACAGGCTCCTAGGGGCAGGGCTGAAGTCGCGCAAAGCTAGTGAAAAGTCCTTCATCGATGAGAAGCATAGAAGAGCCAGGCTGAAGTTTGCAAAAGACCATAAGGATTGGACCGTAGAGGAATGGAGTAAGGTCATCTTCTCTGAGGAGTCAAATTTTCAGCTTTGCCCAACAGCTGCTCGTCTAATGGTTAGACGGAGACCTGGAGAGGCCTACAAGCCAGTGTTTCGCACCCACTGTGAAATTAGGTGGAGGATCGGTGATGATCTAGGGATGCTTCAGCAAAGCTTGAATCGGGCAGATTTGTCTTTGTGAAGGACACATGAATCAAGCCAAGTACAAGGTTATCCTGGAAGAACACCTGCTTCCTTCTGCTCTGACAATGTTCCCCAACTCTGAGAATTGGTTTTTCCAGCAGGACAATGCTCCATGCCACACAGCCAGGTCAATCAAGGTGTGGATGGAGGACCACCAGATCAAGAACCTGTCATGGCCAGCCCAATCTCCAGACCTGAACCCCACTGAAAACCTCTGGAATTTGATCAAGAGGAAGATGGATGGTCACAAGCCATCAAACAAAGCCGAGCTATTTGAATTTTTGCGCCAGGAGTGGCATAAAGTCACCCAACAACAATGTGACAGACTGGTGGAGAGCATGCATAGACGCATGAAAGCTGTGATTGAAAATCAGGGTTATTCCACCAAATATTGATTTCTGATCACTCCCTAAGTTAAAACATTAGTATATTTTTATTGAAAAATTAATATGAATTTGTTTTCTTTGGATTATTTGAGGTCTGAAAACAATGCATCTTTTTTTTGGTTATTTTGACCAGTTGTTATTTTCTACAAATAAATATTCTAAATGACAATATTTTTATTTGGAATTTGGGAGTAATGTTGTCAGTTGTTTATAGAATAAAACAAAACTGTTCATTTTACTCAAACACATACCTATAAATAGTAAAACCAGAGAAACTGATAACTTTGCAGTGGTCTCTTAATTCCAGAGCTGTTTATTAGTAATTCACAAAGCTGGATGGCTGGTATTTGTAGAAGTTTAATGTTAATAAACAAAAATATTTTTTTCTATTTAATAGTGCATGAACTGGAACTGTTGATGTTGCCCTGCCTGGTTGACCAATGGAGATGCATTTCCTCTCTTAATTCCACCCGCAGAATAATGTGTGTCAAAAACTCGCAACCGCAAAGATAGATAGAAAAAAAAGTGCCGCCAAAAACAATCGTTTTAAAGCAATCGCATTATCAAGAAAGAATATTCCCCCTGAAAGAATTATTTCCATTCATGTTCAATCAGTTTGTTTTTGCATTTGAAAAGATTTTATTTGCAATATATATATTTTTGATCTCAATACTTTTTAGTTGATGTTTTACTTTCAATATTAGTCATTTTGTTTGCAATACTAATACTTTTGTTTTTTCTTATTGAAATAAAAGTAACTCCATAAAAATACAATTTATTTAAAGTTGTAATTTATGATACCATATTTTATACCAGGTTTTTTAATATGCCATTAGCCCTTTTTGCGCTTAAAAAAATTAGTATATTTATACCTAAAGCTAGAATAGGTACAGCTAAGTTAATTTCTGTCCAGTCAGCATATCTTACATGACACTTCTCTCAAACTTTGTGTTTATCTAATCCAACTATTCACTGCTCTCTTAAAGGTGCACAACACATTTCAGCAGGGCTCTAAAAAGACTTTAGTTTTACAGTAAGCATGTGAGATATTATGCATACATTTATTGTATCAACCCCTTGCTGTTGGTCAACAGTACAGACATTAAAATCAGAACTGTGTGGGACTTCCAAACAATCAGGAAGGATAAAGTAGGAAATACCAACTAGTTCACTCCAATTAAATTGCAGGTCTTCAATGGCAATAACGACGCCAAACATTTATTTTGTCCACTAATAGAGTTGTATCCTTCTCTAATCATTTAAAATCAACTGATCAAATTAGACATCATCATCAAACTGGCCATTTTTATAATAATTAAAATATAAGAACACACAATGAAAACAAGTTTAAAATTAAAGCTGCAAGCAGCATTTAGCGGGTTTCAGCATTGAAGCTACTACTAGCCAGATTGCAAATTTTTTTCAACTTGAAACATCATTCACACAAAGTAAAATTACAACCCTGATCATGTTTACCAAATGTAATCTGACTGAGTGACAAAGAACAACAGATATTGTGTTACGGCTATTATGCCGCCACTGTTTGGCCAAACTGAATTTATTTGCATGTGACATTGCAATAGTTTTCAGGACACTTACCTCAACTGGTATAATAATTCAATTTTTTGTATCAGATAAATATGGATACTTCAAAAGTCTGACACTATCAGAGCAGTACAACACCTTAAGCACCAAACAATCAAACTAGGTAGTTGTTTGAATTTTTCAGAATGTAATAAATGTAGTCTAATTGTATGGTAAATATAATTGAATGGAAGTTTCAGTCTTCCCCAGCGCAGAGCATATTAAGGAATTCACCTTCTGCATGTTGTGAGATAATAAAGGGGTCAGAAGAGATAATAATTATAATTTTCAAACTGTGTTTACTTTTCTATCTTAGAATTGTTTAATTTTGATGATCAAAAGACTATTACAGATGGCAACAATAAAACCAATACCTTTCCAGATTATTATTGATTTGCAAAATACCCTCCCTGTTCTTACTGTAAAAATATGTTGACTTTGGTAGAGCATGGGCATATTGCCTACCCATGTGTTGAAGTTCAATTACAACTCAGATTTTGTTTTAATTTAACTGCCATGTCTGCAATTAAAAGGTGAAATTGATAAGTTTAGCCCTCAGTTAGAAGTGGAATTGTAGAAATAAATCAAAACAGAAACTACTTAACTACTGAGAATGGATTATTTACTGAGACATTAACACAACACCCTTTCTACCAAAGGCAAATTATTAATAGCTAAAACATTGGATATAATATTCATGTCATCAGAATGATTTAAGGTGAATGAATGCTAGCTTAAACTGAGGCTCTTCTAGTAATTCTTTGACAAAATATTCATGGCAACATTGATGGCAACATTTATTGCTAACGTAGCATCGTTAGCTATTTTTTATTGACCCTGCTATCTAGTTTTTTTTCAATTAAATAATCATGGCAACGTTGCATTACACTAAATATTTGCCTATAGTAGCAAGTCATTGTACAAATGAAAACAATGGAATAATTTAGCTACTGAGCATAGATTAGCTACATAGACTGGAAAACATGAAACCATATCTAAAAGGCAAATTATTAATAGTTAAACTGTTTGTTATAATGTTCATGTCATGAGTATAACTGTAGATGGAGTAACTACCTAGCTAACATTGTTAGCATTTATTGCTAACAGTAGCATCGTAGCTATTTTTAGTGCCCCGGCTAGCTGTTCTTTTTGACTAAATATTAATGGCAACATAGCATTCCACTAAATATTTGCGTGTTGGGGGTGTGACGATTCCCCAAATCCTTGATTCGATTTGACTTTCGATTTTTAGGTCATGATTCAACTCGATTTTCAATTTTTTCAGTGCTGATTACACTGCTGTTACAACAATTACAATGTAACATTTTTTTTAAATTGGTGGCAACTATGTCCAGCACGTTGCCTATTTTTATATAACTATTTACACCTTGGCATTTATTTGGTAAGGTTGCAGATCCATTGCCGTAAACTTTGCTATTGCATTTGTTATTTCTTTGGCACAAGTAGAGTTTATTGGTAGTTTGGGTCTAAATGTAGCTGAGATAGTAGGTTGAGTTAGTGTTTTCTTTCCACTTATATCTATTTCTTTGTGATGCTCACTCTCAATTAACCATTATCTAAAACTGTTCATGAATCACCTACCAGACTCCTAATAAAAGCCACTAGCTACTAATTAATGAGGCAATATGAATTCCATGTACAGTAGTATAGTGTTGCATTGGGGGTTAAAGAGGGAGTAGAAAATATTGTTCTCCTGGATGTAGCACAGTGCCACATGATTTCACATCATGTTTGTAATTTTCCAAACTCTCCTGTGTATTTCGTACAATACATTCACTGCAGCACTGAAGAGTTTTTCCACCAAAAAGTATCCCTGTACATTACAGTGGGGGGATGTAAAATATAGTGTGGTTGGACTTATTACACAATCCCTCTCCTAAGCTAATGAGCATAAGCCAATTAACAACAATAACATCAAAATAGGAATTTGTTTATATTAGATAATGTTCTCAACATTAACTTAAGCTCTAACCATTTTGCAGTGTGCTCCACCTTATAATGTTCTTTAATTTATATAAAGTATTACTGAAATAGTAATTGTATCATTTATAACTTCCCCCACATAGTTTTCCCTTGAAAATGTAGCCTACACAATACAAACTATTGACACACTTTAATTCTGAAGGCAACATATGAAAATTGGAAGTCTGACAACTTTCAACCTCCACTGGAGATTGTAAGGACGTCCTGGGAGACGCTATTCTCACTGCCGACTAGTGGTGCCCGGAGGCGGCGTCGGAATCGTAAACAAAGGCGTGGGAAGCATGGAGGCACCCAGGCCAGACTAATGCTAGTCCCCCATTGGCCTTCACTATGTAGCCTTTTCCTCGCTAACGTATGATCACTGGCAAACAAAGTGGATGAAATACGATTGAGAATCATCTCACAAAAATAGATTATGGATTGAAGCATCTTGATTTTCACAGAAATGTGGCTTAACAACAACATGCCCGACAACGTAATTGAGCTGGATGGCCGCGATATCTTCAGAGCAGATAGGATTGAAGTGGACTGCAGTAAGACATGGTGGACTGTGCATTTATGTAAATAAAACAGTGTACAAACACTAGCTTTACTGGGAGTCATTGCTCAACCAATCAGGAATACCTGATGATTAGATGCAGGCCCTTTTACTTGCCTCGGCAGTTTACATCTATTGTTGTTATGGCAGTCTACATACCCCTGGATGCTAATGCTAAGCTAGCAATGAAAGAACTGCAGGCTGCCTGTAGCAAACAGCAGACAGAACACCCAGATGGTGTTTTGGTGATTGCTGGGGACTTCAGTCATTTAAATCTGAAATCTTTCCCAAATCCCACCAAAATGTCTCCTGCCCCACCAGAGGAGACAAAACACTGGACCATGTGTACACAAACATTCCAGAGGCTTACAAAGCCATTTCCCTCCCCCACCTGGGTCAATCTGACCATCTCTCACTATTCCTACTCCCCAAGTATTTACCCCTCATTAAATGTGTGTAACCATCAGTGAGGACAGTCAAAGTGTGGCCAGAAGGGACATACTCACTTCTACAGAACCAGTTTCAACACACAGACTGGAGTTTGTTTGCCACTCAAGCCACCCTTGACTCCCATTCGGACATTGAGACATATGCTTTCTCCGTTCTGGATGTGGATCTTGACAGTGAGAAGACAATGGAACGTTCACCGACTGATATCTGTGCTGCAATTTTCCAATAAAACTGAGCGAACTTCTCCCTCGATTTGACATGGGTTCTGCATTATTTGATCACTGTACGTAACTGCTGATTTCATACACTTTGGTTCTTTGGTGACCCAGATGGTTGGAGTTTTATATTCTACCGAAAACTACTGTTTTTGCTGGAGATCCTGAGACGAAGCTGGCTGCACGCACCCGCAAGGGAGTCGGTCTTTATTCCTGTTTCCTGTGAACAACTGAAAATTTGGTGAGTCTGAAATCCACATCATTTAACGAACAAATCAAGTAATACAAGATCACAGGTAGTCGAACAAGCCCTAGTTAATTCCCCTGTCTAGGCCACAATTTTGATCGTGTGGAACCTGTCTGTGGGCGCAGATAGTAGGGCGTAGACCGGTGTGTTGAAGAGCTAAACTGTATTTCGTGTGACCATAGTATGACATATAGTATGATACATAGTATGTATTTTTTCTTTTGAAGATTATAGTGTGATGTTGTATTTTCGTGATTATACGGTGACTTGTACAAGTAAAAAGGATGACGTCCTCCAGTAATAAAAATACTGTGGAGAAAAAGGAGAATGCAGCCTCAGACGTCACGCTGAGTGATATGGTTATATTCTTATCTGAAATTGTAACAGAATCGATGAAATTGGAAAAGTGTCAACAAGACATTGTAAAAAAAAAAAAAAATGGAATCGATGTAGATAAAGATGGTTTGTGGAAGTTGACAGATGTACAGAAGGTGTGGAGTAAAGTGCGATGGATGAGGAATAAGACAGATAAGACTCGTTGGTCCTTAACTGTTTTGGCGGAGATGCGAAAAAGAGAGAAATAGAATGTGACCGATGCGCATGATCGCTCAATTAAGAAGGAAAAAGAGAATGTTAGAGCTTTGGCAGAATTTAAGCAAGAAAATGGCAAAGCAATCTCACACGTGGTATGAGGAGGATCTGCCAGGGTGGGGGTCGAGTGAGACAGAAGAGGAGGAGACTATGAATGTGAGACCAATAAAGTCTAAGCTAATGAGAGGTCCAGATGAAGAACCATCTCCTATAATGGTGTACTCACAAAGAGCAGCTTCCCAAAACAACTTGATGAATGGTCCAAATTATTGAAACACCCACGAGAGACTGGTTAAAAAACATGGGATCAACTGACAAGATCCAGGAAACTGTATAACCTGCATCCATCGGATGCAACTCAACTTTTGGGTTTTGTTCTTAACAATAGGGAGCATGCTGACTTGGCAGATAAAGTGAAAACCACCTTAGGTGAGGATAAACAGGACCTCACACACGGATGGTGAGCAGTTCAACATGATCTTAAGAGTTTAACTATTGCAACCACAAATTGGGGCGAAATTACAAAATGTGCAGAAGCTGAAAGAATCGTTCTTTGATTTTGAAGACCGGTTCCGTGCCATTGTAATCAGACATAGTGGCATGTGCGATGATGATGATTAATTGAATAATATGAAGAATGGTGCCATCACTCATCAGTTAATACAGTCTATTTATGATGAATTGAGGAAAGCAGACGTTTCTACAACACCAGGATGGGATAAAATATCATATGGTGACACAGTTGATCACCTGCCTCGGTTAGATCGAGATATGAATCAACACACAGCTACATCTATGATCCGTGCAATACAACTTCAAGATAGGTTTGATAAGAGGTCAACCAAGTGTCTGTGCCCCTACATCCCGAAGTGAGACCTTGGCTTGCATTCACAATGGATGGTCAGCAGTACCAATGGACCCGTCTTCTGCAGGGAGTACACAAAAGCCCCTCCATCTACCACCAGTCATTGCGGAGACATCTCCAGGATTTGCCTCCGATGTTCTCGGTTGTAATACAATATGTCGATGATATCTTGTTGGCTTCGGAAGATGAGATCACTCATGGGTGGGTCCTTCGAATCCTGCTTGACTTCCTCAGTGAAAAAGGGCACAAAGCCAGCCCTGACAAAGCACAACTCATGCAGTCCCAAGTTGTTTACATGGGTCAACAGATTTCTCAGGGGAAAAGGGAAATAACACAGAGCCGCACGACAGCCATCCAAACTGTCAAAGAACCTACCACCATATAAGAACTACGATCCTTTATGGGACTGTGTAACTACAACAGGTGTTGGGGATTCCTGATATGTTAGGGATTCCTGATACGGGGCAGTCGTTTACTTTTTTCGTCAGGTGTTGGGGATTCCTGATATGTTAGGGATTCCTGATACGGGGCAGTCGTTTACTTTTTTCGTCAAGTGTTGGGGATTCCTGATATGTTAGGGATTCCTGATACGGGGCAGTCGTTTACTCTTTTCGTGGCTGAGAAGGATGACTACATGACATTGGTTCTCACTCAGGACTACGGCGACCGTTTGAAACCAGTGGGTTTTTATTCAAAGAAATTGGATGATGTGGCCCTAGGATGGGGCCCCTGTCTGAGAGCCATGCAAGCCACATACCTTGCCGTATCAATGTTTGCACCTCTGGTCCTCGATCAACAACTCATAATCAAGTGTCCACATGCCGTGCATACTCTTATCACAATGAATCGTGCTGCACAGGTTACTGCTGCCTGGTGGAACAAGTGGTCCACTGTCCTAGTGGCACCCAACATTGAAGTGAAGTCTGGGAGTGGATGGCAGCTGGATACAAAATGAATGTAGAGGGTGTGTGGAAATACCATCTTCGATTGGTGGCACCAAACGTATTACTCCCATACCTGAATAACACAGATACATTCTGTGGGACACATAGGAACTGACAAAGGCCTAAACAGGTTCATAGGCAAATAGTGGAATCCTAAAGCAAGAAGGGAAATAGAAGCCACTGTGAAAGGATGCCTTACCTGTATGAAAAACAACTCACATGGGAAAGTGAAGGTGCAAACACGTCGAGCACCTGCCCCAGCGGGGCCCTTCAGACATCTACAAATTGACTACATCACTGTACCCAAGTGTAAAGTATATAAAGACGTGTTGGTGATAGTGGATTGTTTTTCACATTGGGTAGAAGCATACCCGACCAAGAAAGGAACAGCACATCATCACACAGAAAGAATATTGGCTCTGGAAATCATTTCCCGGTGGGGATTACCGGAACAAATTGATTCTGACCAAGGGACACACTTTACAGGAAAGGTGTGCCAAGAAGTGTCTCATCTCAAGAATATGGAATGGAGACTGCACTGTCCATATCATCCTCAGTCGAGTGGACAGGTTGAATGGTACAATTGTGTACTGAAAGAGAGATTGTCAAAAATGCACCAAGAAGGAGTGAACTGGCCAGATGCACTCCCTACTGTCCTCTATAGCATAAGAGCTACACAAAACACCACCACAGGGTTAAGTCCATTTGAGGTAATCACTGGATGACCAATGTCTCTGCCAGGCACTGTGGACTTAAGAAAAGCTGACACACATCTCATGAGCGATACACTCCTTAATTACTGCATGACACTCATTGAGGCATTTAAAGGAGCGTAACAGCAGGTTAGAGATGCATGGGGAGAAGTCCCTGAAGGGGGCCATGATATAGTGCCAGGGCAGTGGGTTATGGTGAAGAAACATGTTACGGACACATTTGGAGCCAAATGGGAGGTACCTTATCAGGTCTTACTGGTCACACGATCTGCAGTAAAGATACAGGTGAAAGATAGATGGATACATGCTACTCATTGTAGGGTTGTATCACACACCTCTGACAAAGAGCAGAGCCTAGAGACTACAGAACTGATCGCACCAGGTGATTGGGGGCCTATCTCGGGTGAAGACACATCATAAAGGAATCAGATACGGATGTCTTTTGATGTCCCACTGCCAACGTCAAAACGGTAGATTTTCTATTGTAAAGCATGCATATGTGTAGGCGAGAACGTTATACTCTCACTTTTTCTTTTGTCATTACAGGTGACGCGGATGTATCAGCCAACCACACATTGATACTCCGAGAGAACAACATTGCATCTGATGAAGGCTACATTCGAGATACGCCAACTACAGTCTCACTGATCAGTGGACAGGACGAACCATGTCAAAAGACCTGCGTAACAAGGTCATGGAATTTTATAAAGATGGAAAAGGATGTAAACATATATATCCAAAGCCTTGCAAATGCCAGTCAGTACTGTTCAATCACTTATTAAGAAGTGGAAAATTTGGGGATCTCTTGATACCAAGCAAAGGTCAGGTAGATCAAGAAAGATTTCAGCCAAAACTGCCAGAAGAATTGTTCGGGATACAAAGAAAAACCCACAGGTAACCTCAGGAGAAATACAGGCTGCTCTGGAAAAAGACAGTGTGGTTGTTTCAAGGAGCACAGTACAATGATACTTGAACAGATATTAGCTGCATGGTCGATTTGCCAGAAAGAAGCCTTTACTGCGCCAATGCCAGAAAAAAGCCCGGTCACAACATGCCCGACAACACCTTGACACGCCTCACAGCTTCTGGCACACTGTAATTTGGAGTGGCGAGACCGAAAAAGAGCTTTATGGTCACAACCATAAGCGCTATGTTTGGAGAGGGGTCAACAAAGGCCTATAGTGAACAGAATACCATCCCCACTGTGAAGCATGGTGGTGGCTCACTGATGTTTTGGGGTTGTGTGAGCTCTAAAGGCACGGGGAATCTTGTGAAAATTGATGGCAAGATGAATGCAGCATGTTATCAGAAAATACTGGCAGACAATTTGCATTCTTCTGCACAAACGTTGCGCATAGGACACTCTTAGACTTACCAGCACGACAATGACCTTAAGTACAAGGCCAAATAGACTCTCCCGTGGTTACAGCAGAAAAAGGCGTAGGCTCTGGAGCGGTCATCATAGTCTCCTGACCTTAATATCATCGAGTCACTCTGGGGAGATCTCAAACGTGTGGTTCATGCAAGATGACCAAAGACTTTGCATGACCTGGAGGCATTTTGCAAAGACGAATGGGCAGCTATACCACCTGCAAGAATTTGGGGCCTCATAGACAACCATTACAAAAGACTGCACGCTGTCATTGATGCTAAAGAGGGCAATATACAGTATTAAGAACTAAGGGTATGCAGACTTTTGAGCACAACTGTAAGTGGACAGAAAACACTCAACCTACTATCCCAGCTACATTTAGAGCCAAACTACCAATAAACTCTACTCGTGCCAAAGAAATAACAAATGCAATAGCAAAGTTTATGGCAAAGGATCTGCAGCCTTGCCATATAAATGCCAAGGTGTAAATAGTTATATTAAAATAGGCAACAAGTGCTGGACATAGCAATTTAAAAAAAAAATTACATTGTTATTGTTTTTTTGCAAGTTGTTCAAGTTCAAGTTAATTTACATGTTCTATATATTTTTTTATGTTTACATTGTGTTTAAATAAGTTGTTTTAATAAAAAGCTATTGTTTTTTATTTACAAAACAGGGCCAATGGTCTTAACAGCAGTGTAGTCAGCACTGAAAAAAAAGTAAATCAATATCGTAAGTCAAATCAAATCGAGATTTTGGGGAATCATTGCACCCCTAACAGTCAAATGTTTAGTGGAATGCTATGTTGCCATGATTATTCAGTCCAAAAGAACAGCTAGCAGGGGCACTAAAAATAGCTAACAATGCTACCATTAGCAATAAATGTTAACAATGTTAGCTAGCTAGTTACTCCATCAAAAATTATTCTGATTACATTAATAATTTGCCTTTTAGATATGGTGTCATGTTTTCCTGCCTCAGTAGCTAATCTATGCTCAGTAACTAAGTTAATCCACTGTTTCCATTTGTACAATGACTTGCTATTATAGGCAAATATTTAGTGGAATACAATGTTGCCATGATTATTTCATTAAAAAAACTAGCTAGCAGAGTCAATAAAAAATAGCTAACAACGCTAATATTAGCGATAAATGCTAACAACATTAGCTAGCTAGTAACGTTAGCTAACAGAAATATGTTTAACTAACCTCAGTTTAAGCTAACGTTAGTCCATTTAAAATCATTCTGTTGACATGAACATTATGATATACGGTTTAGCTAATAATAATTTGATCTTGTAGAGATGGTGTCATGCTTTTAAGCCTCAGTAGCTAATCTATGCTCATGTAGTTAAGTTTATTCTGTGTTTTCATTTGTACAACGACTTGTTAATATAAGCAAATGTTTAGTGGAATGCAATGTTGCCATGATTATTTCATCAAAAATAATTGCTAGAAGTGCCTCAGTCTAAGCTAGCGTCAGTTCACCTTAAATTATTCTGGTAACATGAACTTTTTAACCAATGCTTTAGCTATTAAAAATGTGCCTTTGGTAGAGAGGGTGTTATGTGTTCAAGCCTCAGTAGATAATCCATTCTCAGTAGGTAAGTAATTTCTCTGTTTTTATTTGTTTCTACAATTCCACTTCTAACTGCGGGCTAAACTTATCAACCTTTAAATTGTAGACATGGCAGTTAAATTAAAACGAAATGAGTTGTAATTTAACAATAACACATGGCTATATGCCCATGCCCTACAAAAGTCAACATATTTTTACAGTCAGAATAGGGAGGGTATTTTCCAAATAAATGAAAATCTGGAAAGGTATTGGTTTTATTGTTGCCATCTGTGAAATAGAAGTTCTGAGTCTTTTGATCATCAAAATTAAACAATTCTAAGAGAAATAGTTTGCTCAATCATTGATGTTAATACACGTACTTAAGTAAACATACCTTCGAAAATTATGATTATCTCTTGTGACCCCATCATTATCTAACAACAAGCAAAAGGTGAATTCATTAATATGCTCTGCGCTGGGAAGACTGACCCATTCAGTTATATTTACCATACAATTAGGCTACATTTATTACATTCTGAAAAATTCAAGCAACTACCTAGTTACATTGGTGCTTAAGGTGTTATACTGCTCTGATAGTGTCAGATATTTAAAGTATCCATATTTATCTGATGCAGAAATTTGTATTATAATACTATTTGAGGTAAATGTCCTGAAAACTATTGCAATGTAACATGCAAGTACATTCAGTTTGGCCAAACAGTGGCGGCATAATAGCCATAACACAATATCTGTTGTTTGTCATTCAGTGAGATTACATTTGGTACACATGATCAGGGTTGTGATTTTACATTGTGTGAATGATGTTTCAATTTGGCCGCATGGGGGCACTATAGGAAAGGAAAAACCATAGATGTCATATTGCTTGCAACTATGGATATAAGTTGAAAAAAAATCCTGCTAGTAGTAGCTTCAATGCTGAAACCCGCTAAATGCTGCTTGCAGCTTTAATTATTATTGTTATTATTACTAGGGTTTCAGCAGTTCACTGGTGAAACCCTATTGTGTTTGTTCCGGTTCATTATTAGGGTTTCAGCAGTTCACTGGTGAAACCCTATTGTGTTTGTTCCGGTTAATTATTAGGGTTTCAGCAGTTCACATTGTTTTTGTTAGCGTTATTAAGGTTTCAGCAGTTCACTGGTGAAACCCTATTGTGTTTGTTGTGGTTCATTAGGGGGCCTAGCGACGAAGTTGTTGGAACCCACTTATAATTTCGATTGACCTGCCCTTTGGCTTACAAGTGTCTCATACATGCCGCCCTATAGGGTGATAAGGAATAAGAGATACATTGCAAGATGGTGGACAAAATGGCTGACCAGTGTAAAGCAAATGTATCAATATACCTTGTGTGCATGCCCAAATTCGTTTTTTTCACAGTGATGCCATTTCCACCGCAATTGACCTAGAATGCTGATTATTTGTGCACATGCCCGATTCCCCAGGAGGTACAAATATGCATGAAGGACCTATCATGTCTGCCATCTTGGATATTTTCAGCTGTGAAAATTTCATGAAACCTATAAAAATCTACATAAAATCAACAATAACTCTGATTGACCTGGCAATCTGCAACCATGTGTCTTATACATATTTCCCTATAGGGTGGTAAAGGCTAAGAGATATTTTACAAGATGGTGGACAAAATGGCTGACCAGTGTAAAACGTATGGATACATACACATCATGTGTGCATTACCTTTTGGCACAATGAAAATACAGATCAGGTATATCATCCACAAAGACACCTGACCCGATTCCTCCACAGGGGGCGCCACAGGCCACACCTTAATGCTTTTATTCAACAATTATGCCATTTCCACCCCGATTGACCTAGAATGCTGATTCTTTGTCTACATGCCTCATTCCCCAAGGGGTACAAAAATGCCTCAAGGACTTATCATGTCTGCCATCTTTAATATTTTGTACAGTGAACATTTCTTGAAACCTATAAAAATCTACATAAAATCAACAATAACACTGGTTGACCTGGAAGTCGGCAACCATGTGTCTTATACATGTCTCCCTATAGGGTGTTCAGAGCTATGAGAGAAAATTCAAGATGGCGGACAAAATGCCTGACCAGTGCATCCATAAACTTCATGTGTGCATTACATTATGGTACAATGAATATATAGACCATGTATACCTACCACACAGACAGTGGCCCTGATTCCTCCACAGGAGGAATCAGTGACACAGGCCACGTCCAAATTAATTTTTTCCCACAATGACACTATTTCCACCCCGAATTACCCAGAATGCTGATTCTTTGTCTACATGTCTCATTCCCCAAGACGTGCAACACCTTATTAAGAACCAATCATTTCTGCCATCTCGGATATTTTGTACAGCAAACATTTTTCAAAACCTATAACAATGTACTTAAAATCAACAATTACTCCAAATGACCTGGTTATTGGCATATCTGTCTTATACAAGTCTCCCTATAGGGTGATAAAGACCAGGGGATATATTGCAACATTGCGGACAAAATGGCTGACCAGTATAAAGCAAATGCATCCATAAACTTCATGTGTGCATTACATTACTGCACAATGAAGATACAGACCAGGTATATAGTCCACACAGACACCCGACCAGATTCCACAACGAGGGGCACCACAGGCCACGCCTTAATGTATTGTTTTCCACAATCATGCCAAATCCAGCCTGATTGACCTGGAGTGCTGATGTTTTGTGTACATGCCTCATTCCCCAGGAGATACAAAATTGCACCAAGGACCTATCATGTCTGCCACCTTGGATATTTTGTGCAGTGAAAATTTCTTGAAACCTATCAATAACTCTGTTTGACCAGGCCAGCGGCATACATGTATCTAATAGATATCTCCCTAAAAGTTGTTAAAGCAAAGAGAAATAATACAAGACAGCAGACAATATGGCTGACCACAGTAAAAAATATATTAGTGCTTACCATGGGATTATTTCTGCTCCCATATGCTTACAATGTTGTTTCGGCTGCATCCCCATGCTCACAAGGAGAACCCCGTCCCATGGTTGCTTGCAACTATATTTATTATTATTATTATTTTCCTTGAAACCACTGAATAACTAAAAAGTCCTTGGTGAAAAGTGATATAAATTGGACCAGTGAAAAAATATAGACCACATACACCTACCACAAAGAGACACGACCCGACTGCTCCATAGGGGGCACCACAGGCCACGCCCAAATTCAGTTTTTTCACAATGATGCCATTTCACCCGCAATTGACCTAGAATGACGATTACTTATGTATATGCCTGATTCCCCAGGAGGTACAGATATGCATGAAGGACCTATCATGTCTGCCATCGTGGATATTTTGAACTGTGAAAATTTCATGAAATTATAAAAATCTACATAAAATCAACAATAACCCTGATTGACCTGGCAGTCGGCAACCATGTGTCTTATACATGTCTCCCCAAACACACAGACACCGAACCTGATTCCTCGACAGGGGGCACCACAGGCCATGCACTAATTAACTTTTTTCACAATGACACTATTTGCACCCCGATTGACCTAGAATGCTGATTCTTTGTCGATATGTCTAATTCCCCAGGAGGTGCAACACTGCATCAAGAACCAATCATGTCCGACATCTTGGATATTTTGTACAGTGAACATCATATGAAACTTATACAAATACCCAAAATCCAGAGTAACTCGGATTAACCTGGCAATCGGCATACCTGTGTCTTATACATGTCTCCTTATAGGGTGCTAAAGGCAAAGAGATATATTACAAGATGGTGGACAAAATGGCCGACCAGTGTAAAACCTGTGGATACATACACTTCATGTGTGCATTACATTATGGCACAATGAAAATACAGACTAGTTATATCTTCCACACAGACACCTGATCTGAATCCTCCACTGGAGGCACCACAGGCCACACTAATGCATTTTTCCACAATTATGCCATTTCCACCGCGATTGACCTAGAATGCTGATTCTTTGTCGACATGCCTCATTCCCCAGTATGTACAAATGAACATCAAGGACCTACCATGTCTCCCATCTTGGTTATAATTTACAGTGAAAATTTCATGTAACATATAAAAATCTACATAAAATCAACAATAACTCTGTTTGACAAGGCCAGCGGCATTTATATTTATCTATAGCATGTTAAAAGCTAACAGAAATAATATAAGATGGCGGACAATATGGATGACCACAGTAAAAAAATATATGAAAGTGCTTACAATGTGAATTTCTGCTGCCATATGCTTTGAATTTTTATATGACTGCTTCCCTATGCTCACCATGTCACAGGAGAACCTCGTCCCATGGTTGCTTGCAACTATATTTATTATTATTATGATTTTCCTTGTAAGTGTTGAATAACTCAAAGTCCTTGGTGAAAAATGATATCAATTGGACCACTGAAAATATAGACCACGTATACCTACCACAAAGATGTGACTCGATTGCTCCATAGGGGGTGCCACAGGCTACGGCCAAATTCTGTTTTTTCACAATGATGCCATATCCACCCCAATTGACCTAGAATGCTGATTCTTTGTGTGCCTGCCTTATTTATCATGATGAACAAAAAAGCCACAAGAATGCATAAAATCCGCCATCTTGGTTTTTTCTGTGCAGTGAAAATTTGTCACAACCTATAAAAATTAACTTAGTCAACAATAAGTCCGATTGATCTGCCCTTTGGTTTACAAGTGTGTCATACATGCCGCCCTATAGGGTGATAAAGAATAAGAGATACATTGCAAGATGGCGGACAGAATGGCTGACAACTTTAAAACAAATGCATCCATACGCTTCATGTGTGCATTATATTATGGCAAAATTATATAAAATGGAACACTGAAAATATAGACCACGTCTACCTACCTTAAAGAGACCCGACCCGATTCCTCCACAGGGGGCGCCAGAGGCCACACCTTAATACATTTTTTCCACAATGAAGCCATTTTTCACCCTGATTGACCTAGAATGCTGATTCTTTGTGTTCATGCTTCATTCCCCAAGGGGTACAACTATGCCTCAAGGACCTATCATGTCTACCATCTTGAATATTTTGTACAGTGAACATTTCTTGAAACCTAAAAAAATCTACATAAAACCAACAATAACCCTGATTGACCTGGCAGTCGGCAACAATGTGTCTTATACATGTCTCCCGATAGGGTGTTCACAGTTACAAGATAAAATACAAGATGGCGGACAAAAAGGCTGACCAGTGTAAAACAAATGCATGAATAAACTTTGTGTGCATTACATTAGGGCACAATGAATATATAGACCATGTATACCTTCCACACAGACATGGGACCCGATTCCTCCACTGGGGGCGCCACAGGCCACACCCTAATTAACTTTTTTCACAATGACACTATTTGCACCCCAATTGACCTAGAATGCTGTTTCTTTGTGTACATGCCTCATTTCCCAGGAGGTACAAATTTGCCTCAAGGACCCATCATGTCTGCAACCATGTGTCTTATACATGTCTCCCTATAGGATGTTCACAGCTTCGAGATAAAAGATGGCAGACAAAATGGCCGAAACCAATGTAAAACAAATGCATCCAAATACTTCATGCGTGCATTACATTATGGCACAATGAAAATATAGACCCTGTATATCAACTACACAGACACGGGACCCGTTTCCTCCACAGGGTGCGCCACAGTATATACTATGTATAGTGTATACTATGTATAGTCTATATACACAAAGACACCTGACCTGATACTTCCACAAGGGTCATCACCTTAGTGCATTTTTCCTAAATTATGCCAATTCCACCCTAATTGACCTACAGTGCAGATTTTTTGTGTACATGCCTCATTCCCCAGGAGGAAGAGAACTGCATCAAGGACCTATCATGTCTGCTATCTTGGATATTTTGTACAGTGAAAATTACATAAAACCTATTAAAAAAATCTACATAAAATAAACAATACCTCTGACTGACCTGGCAATCAGCAACCATGTGTCTTATACGTCTCCCTATAGGATGGTCACAGCTAAGAGAAAAAATACAATATGGCGGACAAAATGGCTGACCAATGAAAAACAAATGCATCCAAAAACCTCATATGTGCCTTACATTATGGCACAATGAAAATAAAGATCAGGTGTATCTACCAAATTGGTAGCTTCAACAATGAGTTATGCAGGGCCAGACAGCAACATTTATCGGGAATGATCAACAAGAATATCAACATTTCCCGCACTCTATTTGTCATGGTCGACATGCTTACAAACTCAATAAAGCAGATAGCATCAGAACTCATGTCTACTGTGACATTCTGTTAAAATAGTCCACTTGTAACAACCATACAGACCCCAGCCCCGATTCCTCCACCAGGGGCGCTATAGTACACGATTCAATTTGCTAATTTCAAAATGAAGGCATTTCCATCCCGTTTGTCCTACAGTGCTGATTTTTTTTGTACCTGCCTCATTTCTCATGATGAACAAAAAAGCCTCAAGAACCCACAAAGTCCGCCATGATGGATTTTTCTGTACAATGAAAATTTGTCCAAAACTACAAAAGTCTCTCAAGAACCGTAAATCCAATTGACTTGTCCTTTGGCATACAGGTATGTTATAGACACCTCCCTTAAATCATTTCAGGAATAAGAGTTAACTTGCAAAATGGTGGACAAAATGGCTGATTACTGTACAGTATATGTATGCACAATGTGCATGTGTGGAATTCTTTATTGGAACAATAACCTATGCACTTCATATTCATTGTGTATCCAGATACCACCCCCCATATAAGACCATGTGCATTTGTTGGTTGATATCTCAAAAGACAAAATGGCAGCTGACAGAATTCTCACCATTTTCAAAACAAGCTAATGCTAATAAATGCCTTTAAAACTATTTTTCTCCTGAACCGTACATCGGATTTAATCGGCAGTATATTTCCATACTAGTTGCTATGTCAAAAATCGACTGAACTATGACTTCACAAAGTTAGCCCTTTATGCTAACTCTAATGACCACTAGTGTTAATTAACTATTAGGCTGTATCTTTTGAACCATTTGAGCTACTGACACAAATCCAACTTTGTTTCACCAGTTTAGGATATCCCTACTTCAAATTAGGAAACGTTTATTTATTTTACATATGCTAAGTAGCGTAATTAGCGTTAATTAACTACTAGGGTGTATCTTTTGAACCATTCGAGCTACAGGCACAAAACCAACTTTGTTTTACGTTACGTTATGTTTGGCTTTCCCCAGTTCATATGACAAAAGGTTTATTGATTTTACATATGCCAATTAGCATAAATAGCATTAAATACCTATTAGCCTATATCTTTTCAACAGGCCAGGACTGGTAATCTGGCATACCGGGCAAATGCCCGGTGGGCTGAGGCACTTTTGGGGCCGGTATAACTTGAAAAAAAAATTATATAATTTTCATTTTCTATAATGACACTGGGCTGGCCCAATCACATCTCTTACTAGGCCCCACCCCTCCCCTACTGTCAACTGTTTCCCGTGTCAGATGCGGTGGCTCAGAGCCAAAACTCTGTGGATGAGGGTGTCGAAATGGACTAACAAAAGCGCTGGGGAAAGGGGATGTGGAGATGTTCTGGGCCAAAAGAAGTACAACTCTAAAGGCGGATGCCACTACATGTGTAAAATAACTGACATGTTTGCTGTAGTAGCTTCATTAAATACAGTACCCGACATTGTGCAGCAACAGGTGATTGTGGAAACCAGGCAGAGGCGCAGGCGTGTGACAAGGAAGCCAAGGAGGCACAGTGTGAACGTGACAGGGCCGAGGGGCAGAGTGAGCAGGAGCGGTAAGCATGGAGTAGCTTCATGATTAACAGGGAGAGATTCACAGGGAGGGTGCAGCAGGAGGAGGTAGTGTGTGTGCCTATGATGTTGATGATTAAATAAATTAATGTAAAGAATAATAAGATAACATAATCGTCGTCGCTATCATGAAGTGAAACTACTGCTGGTGGTCACTCAGTCAATGTCAAATAGCGCAGCATAAACTATTTGGCATTGCTTTTGTAGCTAGCATTGTTCCCTTATGCAGTCGCAACTTCGGCTGACTATTCTAATGTTAACCCTTTGCAGCTGGAGCCTTCTAATTACAGCATCCTAACGCCGATGGTTTTTCTCTTATTGTGTTGTCAAATCACATCTTAAATCTGAAAACTGACATAAATACTAGACAACATTAGCTACAAACGGAAATAATTAGGTCATAATCGGCAGGATTTTTTTTTTATTGTGCGCCTAATGTGATGGAGCAAAATCCCTTTTTTCCTGTGGCAATTTTAGACCACGTTCAGAAGAATGGATCTGGAGTCTTACTTCCGCAGATTTGATGTACAAACAAAGTCAATCATTTGAGGTAAGGAAGATGTAAAATGTCTTATTACAATGTTTTTCTAGTAGTGTCACTTGATAGATTATTATTTTGTTAAAAAGTAGGTTTTCAGTGCTGAATATTTACCAGCTTGAAGTTTGCTCAGTTAGCTTGATTGAAGCTATTTGGCCTTCCTTAACTAGCAACCCACGTACACAGTTTCTGAATTAAAATGAGTATTTCTCTATATATGACGAAGAAAATTAACTAAATTTGTTTGTGCACAGCAATGGATTGATAACACATAAGTTTGTCACTAGTATTAAGCAAGTAAATACACAAAATGTAGCTAGTTAAGTACTGTAGCCGCAAGCTAAAATCTGAGCCAGAATGTGAGATAATTCACTTTCTGTTTCACAGTGCTGGCTTGCTAGTAGATGGTACATCTAACGTTTTGCATATATAATTTATGAAATGAGGTATATATTTCTAAGTACTACAGTATGGCTCTGTTACTGTACTTGGAGAGTTTATTCATTACTAAATCCAAATTGTGCCTATAAGGATGTCATATTATGTGTATGACCACTACTGTATCACTTTCCCTGATGCTTGTTTCCAGGTAAAAGACAAATATCTAGACACAAGTAACATGTGAAAGATTGTTCTATAAGTCCTTTGTTTTATATAATGTGTTATGGATTTATGAAACAGTGCAACTAATCACAGTATATTGTTATATATTTTGTATATGTAGGTAGAGATGGATGGAGAGGAAGGTGTTAATGCTTGCTTACTGGTGTATGCAGAGGAAGAGGTCACTGACATTTCTGGTAAAGTCCAGCTCATAGCAGATTAGGATGTTTAGAAATGGGACCATGAAGCTACTGGCTGGTTTGTACTGTTAGGCCTATATTAGGTCTTTCATTCTGTCTTTCTGTCTCTTGTTCACCTGGACAGTGTGATGTACTGTCCACTCTTATGCTTCATGACACACCAACTGATGGCAGTCCACCTGTCTTCTTCCACTCCTAGTTATCATGTCTCTGTCTCATTTTTCTCTCTGTCTCCCCTTCCCTCACTCTCTTAAATGTTGCCCTCATTTGTTTGAAAAGGTCTCTGCTTTTAACTGGAGTTCAGTTCACAGGCATTCTTTTTATTTAGTAGTGAGTTTACAATCTAAGGCACTCTGCTTACATTTTCTAGAAGATACTGTTACCATCTGAATCTATAATTTATCATGTCTCATCGCTCTCTCTCTCAGGATGCCATTGTTGTTGAGGGTGTTCAGAGGGCCATGCAGCCTTTTCCACTAAGTATACAATACATGCAACTATCTCTCTACATTGTTCTAGATTAAAGATACTGGTACTGTCATTATTTAACTCAATCAATTATCATTCTCACCTTTCTCTCTGTCTCCCCCTCTCACTCTTTTAAAGGTTGCCTTGTTTGAGGAGATCTTTGCTGTCCATTGGTGTGGAATTCACAGGCATTATTTTGACTTGCATACTTTATAGATACTAACATTTTATTAAAAAAATGGAAATGATACTTTGACTTCTAGCAGAGCCTTTGCTTTGACAATTCTACTTGAGTATGGAGATTGTGTAGGCCCTACTCCACTGCCACCTCTGATCACCAGGGAGTCAGTCAAGAGCATGTGAGTACACTGGTCCACTTGCATTGGTACACTTGTCCACGGCACTTACTACTCAGCTTTGTAGTGGTTTGGGGGAATAATACAGTAGGTATGTATATTTGATGGGATGATGAAATGTTTGATTTGAGTATGCTAATTAGCATAAATAACGTTAATTAACTATTAGGCTGTATCTTTTGAACCGGTCAAGCTACAGACCGGAAACCAACTTTGTTTCACCAGTTTAGCCATCCCCACTTCAAATTATGAAACATTTATCGATTTTCCATATAGTAATTAGTGTTAATTAACTACTAGGCTGTATCATTTTAACTGTTCGAGCTAGACACGAAACCAACTTTGTTTTACACATTTAGGCTATCCCCAGTTCATATGATGAAACGTTTATTGATTTCACGTATGCTAGTTAGCGTAATTAGCATTAATTAACTATTAGGCTGTGTATTTTGAACCGTTCGAGCTACAGACACCTGTCGTTGGTAATACTTATGAACTTGTCATGTATGCCAATTTATGCTAATTTCCCTAACCAACAGTATCTCTTGAACCTTAAAAAATACAGACTCCAAACATTTCAATAGGTAAACACTATTTTGAACTACAAATACTTTTTTAAACAGCTATTAGATTACATTAGATTAAACTTTGTCATTGAACAAGTACAGTACAACAAATTGCAGTTTGTGTCTAACCAGAAGTGCAAATAGAGGAGGGCAGAAAAGGTATTAAGTTTATGTACAAGTGGAATGTATGGATGTGCAATTAATGCAAATGCAATTCTAAATGTGCATTGGAAAATGTACACATTTACAGGAAATGAACAAGTATAATGTATGTACAAGTGGGATAAATAGTTCAATTCTCAACGGCATTCTGAATTTGCAATCGAGGCAAATTGGAAGAGTAGGGTAGCTAGCAAGCACTTCATTCTTCAGGAAATGTACTGCTAGTTTCATATTGCCTTTTTATATTGTTTGTTTGCCAACATCTTACTTTTGCTTAATTACTTACATCCACTTCACCATTTGGGGGTTATTCTGCAGATGCCCTGTTTATTCTTCCTGTTGTTAATTTTTTTTGCCCTTAGTTTTTGCACTGACTTCTCTACTCCATTTCGCTCCTTACACTTTTCCCTGTTTGTTTTTTGAACTACTTCTCTATGGTGTGTACTATATTTTTATTCCTGTTGTTTTCATTTTGTTACATCCATAGATTTTTAGTCTTTTTTATACAGTTTATACTGTTGTTTATTTTTTTTGCCCTTTCTTAGTTTTTGCACTGACTTCTCACTTCCAATTTGCTTCTTACACTATTCCCTGTTTGTTTTTTAACTGCTTCTGAAATGGTGTGTAGCAGGCACGTCACCAGACTTTCAAAACTCTCGGGGCTCAGACAAGACGACCCAGGGCTGGGGGATTGCATGCTTGTAATTACATTAGCTAAAAATTCTGTGGGCTATTCAATTATTTGTTATAACAGTGCGAATGAATTGAAGTGCATGTTTCTGATGACGTACGCTATAAGTGTCAAGACAAGCACAAAAAACAATATATGTTTTATATTTCTATATCAAATGTTTTCTTGAAACGTGACCGGAATGGCAGTGTCAAGTTAACAATAACTTAGGGAAACGCCGACGCTCTGTACATACTCTTGGAATAATAGACTAGGCAACCAGACAAGTCCATTTTTCCAAGGTAATGTACTGAACAAAGGTGTCTGTCCCACTTATAACATGGTATATGCAAACAACAACATAAGCAAACATTTACCAGTTGAAATTTTGCGTTTATATTCACATGCTTTATTAATTCCTTTAGGCTTTTTTCATAGTTATGTTGGTACAGATGCCACTCAGTCGTTAAGTCTATTTGATATAAAGTTATAGTTAAATATAGAATGTGCATGTTTGTTTACATTGTTGTTCATTGGCATCTGCGGTGTAAGCAAGACAAACGTCCACATATAGGATTTCTAAATATAGTGGATTTTACATTATTATATCCTGTATCTCAGAAATGAATGACCATTCTGCTGTCTCGATATCAGAAATCAATATGCATTCTAGAACTCATTCTAGCTAATCAGAAAAGATTTCAAAAGAATCCAGAAGAGGGAAACGTAACATGAATATATTGTGTACGTTGTTTTTTTAACATCTGTTAATTGGGAATTCAGACTGCCACCCCTTGGATTATTTTTGAACTGCTGTAATTTACTTTTACTATAGGACTGTATTACTTAATGTGGTGAAATACAGAGCTGCAGCAGTTCAGTTCAAATACATGTCCAAACACTCAATTACTGTACTGTCAAGAACTTTTTTCTCATAGCTAATACTCTACTATGCTACTGCACGTTAGCTATTAAAATAACTAGCTACGTTTGCAAGTAGCCTACATTATAGCTAGCTATAGCCCAATGTAGAATAAATTCAACACGTTGAAATGTTACATGAATCTGTCTTCAATGTAAATATGAATAGGCTCTTCATAAGAATAAAAGCATTGTTTTTTAACAAAATAATATATAGTACTGTTGAAAACGCTTACATCGGGTTTTTGTTTTTTCTCTTGCTTGTCCTGTTCTCTACACGTCTGAACAAACTGCTATTCTAAACTATTTTTTGAAATCAAATTCGACTCGGCTTAGTTTCAAGCAGCGTTGCCCAAAGTCGCTTATTACAAAGTCGCTTCATGTTTCAGAACGTCGCTTGGAAATATTGGAATACATTTTATGCTAGTTTCCAAAATCCACATTCTTGGGCTTGTGCATTGTTTTAATCATGAGGCACACTAAAACTAAGAGCAAGTTTAAAGAAAACATGTAACGTCCCCATAATTGTCTAGCTCTGCTGCCTACTGTACATCTGGGCTACTACCAGCTACTACTAGCTGTGATTGTTTTCCTTCCCCAAATTAGTTCAGTGGCTAGAGGTGCATTCAATAAATTCACTTTCCTTTTCAAAGAATGGCAAGTACATTTCCGTTTTTGTATTCGCTATCAATGTGTTCACAAACATTATGGAAATGTAGTGCCTACGTAGTAAGCTAGTGAAAGAAAGGCTGGCTTGAAATGTAATTCCAACTTCAAGATATGTTTTTGTATGTTCGCTAAATTGAGATTTTGAACGTAACTTCAACGTCAGGTACTCAGCCCCATTAGAGCAGCCAGCTCTAACTAAATGGTACACGTGTGTTTAAAAAGGCGTTGGTTTTGGGGGCTTCCTCTGCAGCTCCAAGTTGCTTGCTTTGGGCTTGTTTTGACAGCCCATGTTGCTTGTTTCTCTTGCGATATCTGACAATACACAGCGCATGCAGAAATCATGATTCATGAAGCACTTGTTGACTCGCCTTGCAATTGTTAATTCCATCGTGGTGTTTGTCAGCTTACAGAACACTCGGACATCAAAAAAACATCCAGGGCTAGAGCCCCAAAAGCCCGGGTCATGTGACGCCCCTTGTGTGTAGTGTATTTCTATTCCTGTTGTTTTTATTTTATTTCATTGATAGATTTTTAGTCTTTTTCATAACGTTTCTACTGTGTTCTACTTACTGTTGTTTTTATTTTGTTTCATAGTTTCATACACTTTTAGTCTTTTTTTGTACTGTTTCTACGGTGTTCTACTTCCTGTTGTCTATGACTTCAGAACTCCATTAATCCCAAATTGAATATCAAATAGCTACGAAATGAAACATACCCATATATATGTCTGCCAGGAATTAACAGAAAAAGTCCTGTACAGAAATACTTCTTGGGGGCGCTATAAACATCACCGATGTTTCTCACGATTTTGCCATCAATAAAAACACACAAACTACATCTCCTCCGAAACCGCTAAACAGATTTGGATGACAATTAGTGTGTAGGACCACTGGACAGTTATCTTTAAAAGTTATATAAGAAAAGTTGATATCTCAAACAATTTGGCCTTGATTTTGACTTTTGTGAAAAACCCCTAAACAACATCTCCTCCGAGACCGCTGAACGGATTTGCATGCCGTTTGGTGTGAAAGGCCTTTGAACCATTATCTTTAAATAGTTGTATAAGGAAAGTTGCTGTCACATACCATACTGCCGAAATCAGCGACTGAAATTGAGGTGGACAGGTCCATGAATACAGTGGGTATAGAAAAGAATCACCCCCCTGTAAAATAATCACATTTTGTTGCTCTGCAGCCTGAAATGAAAATGGACAGTTTTTATTTCATTCAGCTGTATTTACAACTTATAACATCCAAGTGAAAGATAAAATACCAACTTGTCAGAAAAAAAAATATTACATATTAAAAAAACAGAATCACTGAGTTGGAAAAAGAATCACCCACCTCCTAAAAATGACTTGTAAACCCAACCAGGTGTAGTTAATCACCTTCTCAATTGCACACAAAGCCAACTGACTTTCAACTGTGATCAGCTGTGGTCATTTTGATTAGCTCAACATGAAACAAGCTTTTCCTGAAGCATTTCAGTCCTTGGTAGTGCAACTGAAGACAACAATCAACTATGGGTGGCAAGGCATTGTCAAAAGATCTCCGGGATAAAGTTGTGGAAAGGCACAAGTCAGGAGATGGATACAAAAAAATTTCAAAGGCTTTATCAGTGCCTAGAAGCACAGTGAAGTCTATCATTAAGAAGTGGAAGGTATTTGGTACAACACAGACCCTCCCTGGGTCAGGACGTCGCTCCAAATTGGATGAAAGAGCCTGGAGGAAACTGGTCAGAGAGCCTACCAAGAGGCCTACAGCAACTCTGAAGCAGTTGCAGGAATTCATGACAAAGAGTGGTCATTGTGTGCATGTGACAACAATATCACAAATTCTCCACAAATGTGGCTTGTATGGGAGGGTTGCAAGAAAAAAGCCACTCCTCAAGAAAGGCCACATGCAGTCACGACTGAGCTTTGCCAAAACGCACCTTGAAGATTC
>JACXGI010006009.1:33015-44148 GCA_016801175.1 Esox masquinongy | reverse complement strand
CCTAGGAGACACACTCAGTAGGACCCTAGGAGACACACTCAGTAGGACCCTAGGAGACACACTCAGTAAAGGTTAATTAAGCTTTACATGTCCTACAGGTGTTAGATGAAGTTGTTTTACTGAGCAGTGTGTTGGTTCCTACCTTACAGGTGTAGATGCGATTGTCGTACTGAGCAGAGTAGCGACAGCGGTGTTTAGCCTCATGGTCCACACCCTCCTTCAGATGGTTCATGCTGTTCTTACAGCCAGAGCTGATGGGATGGGAATTATATCACTAAGACAGAAGACTACTATTATATTTTCATATCCTGGTCTTGGTAAGTGTCCTTTTCAGGTAAATACTACTGGTATATGGTAACACGTTTGTGTGAGGCTAAGACGGTCAGAGAGAAAAACAGAGGGAGAGAGAAAAACAGAGGGAGAGAGAAAAACAGAGGGAGAGAGAAAAACAGAGGGAGAGAGCCAGAGAGACTCACCCGCAGCTGAGGCAGATACTGGAGCAGGTGAAGTACTCATCAGGGAAGAAGGAGTTGCTGGCCAGGTGTTCCTCTGGGATTTCCCCACTGAAACGCTCACTCAGAGCCTGGACAGGAAGAGAGAGTGGGGGAGGGGTTGACAGGGAGGAGAACAGAGGTGAGGGAAAGGGGGAGAGGAAGAGTGAGTTTGGGGGAAGGGATGGAGAGAGAGGTGGCGGGAGAGAGAGGGGAGGAGGTTTGACACAGACGTCTATGCGAACAAGTGCATGCACTTTGTCAGGACAGATAATGTTGCACCAATAAGAACACACTGTCCTAACCCCGAACCCCCAGCTCAACATTTTGTTCCGGTATGTTCCATTTTGAATCCCACACCTGCAGGGCCCGGTATATAACGGTGGCAGAGCGTGGAGACCGGGTGGTGTTGTTATCCAGCTGCAGCTCCAAGCTACGCAGTAGACCACTGAAGTCTGTTGGGGGGTTGTAGGTTCGAGTGCCGCGGTACTGGATTGAACTGAAGGCTTCGGGAAACAGACCCAGCTTTCTGAAACGCTCCTGGAGCAAACGCTCCGCAGACTCAGACGGCTTGTCTGGAAAGGGGTGAGAGAGAGAGAGAGAGAGATTTGGAGGAGGGAGAAATATGAGGGGAACAAGTTCCTGACATTAAAAGGGGTTATTAGAAATCGAGGTCAAGACACTTAATAGAGGCCAAATGACTACTACGTCTCCTGTCTGTCTCAGGCCCTGTTTGTGACTCTCTCCACATACTTGATTTACACCCGTTTTTCTCTCTACATAAATGTATGGATCACGTATAGATAATAAAAAGGCCACAATGAGCTAACTAGGTTTACATCCATGCAGGGTTGAGGTCAATTCTGGTGAGTTTAGGAATAACGCTGCAATTCCAATTTTCCCTCAGTCCAAAGAATACAAGCCAACCCCGTACCTGACCCCAGTAGTTTGGTGTGGACGGTCTCGTGGAAGATGATGACCGCCGGGCCCAGGGTGGACAGGGGTACGTGCAGACCGCAGCGCGCCGTGGTGGCCTTCAGCTCCCGGGTGAAGTGCTTCAGATAGGCGTCCGACGCGTCGCCGAGGAACTTGAACAGGTCGTCATGGAGACGGTCCGCGTGGGTACGGTAGATGACGAGGTCAGAGACGGCGAGGACTTTGAGGAGCAGCCGGGTACGCTGGCCCTGATTGGACCCTGGGGGTGGGGAATAAAGAGGAACATAGATGTTTAGTAGATGTCTGCCAACTGTTTATTGCTCACAACGGGATCTGTATATCTCGGCTCTTTGGTCAATATTTGCAATTGACAGATTTTTTTGAAAAATATATAGTTTCAGACATTGCTACGCTTCATTACAGGGAGACAGTGGGTTAAATAGAGGGAATCATTTTTGCTAAAGAGCATTAGGCAAAATTCAAAACATGCCTCAGCAGGGCGGAGCACCAGAAATAGTATCCTAGACTACTGGACCACCATAGACCACCAGACCACCTAGACTACTGGACCACCATAGACCACCAGACCACCTAGACTACTGGACCACCATAGACCACCAGACCACCCAGACTACTGGACCACCTGACCACCAGACCACCTAGACTACTGGACCACCATAGACCACCAGACCACCTAGAATACTGGACTACCCTAGAAAACCAGACCACCTAGACTACTGGAATACCCTAGACCACCAGACCACCCTAGACCTCTCGATCACCCTAGACTAATAAACCACCTTAGACTAATAGACCACACTAGACCAATAGACCACCTGTATAGACATCTTGTGTAAAGATTTTATAGAGTAACATCTATCAGATTCCTCTCATTCCTCATCTCTGTTCAACTCCTGTGCCACATATAGAATTATTTAATAACCCCACGCCTCTCACTCCCTTCACACATCCTCCTCCTTAACACATCCTCAACACACTAACCCTACCCACCTCACCGGTCACAACTCTGACCCCTCCTTACGTCCCAAAAATCCGCCCAGCTCCCTCACCTGTCACCCTTACAACCCTCACCCTCCACACCCTCCTCACCTCCTGTCATTTCTCTCACTCTAATCATATTTCACCCCTTCCCGCGCTCGCTTCCCAAACCTCCCTCCCCAGTACTCACCTGAACCCAACAATCCCTCAGTGTCTATGACAACTACTCTGTGGATCGGGTCCATAGCAGCCCAGACACCCACGGTGCACGACTCCTGGGTGGGGGACGTCTTGAACACCTCTCTCCCCAGGAAGAAGGTGTGGTTCAGAGTGTGGGACTTCCCTTCCCCCGTGTTACCAAAGATCGACACCACCTTGAGGAGTTCATCAGGCCTGCAGCCCAGCCGATGCACAAAGTCCTCCTCATTCCTCAACTACAGGGAAAAGATAACATCCCGAGGTGAGCTAGTTCCATCCCAAAACACAGTGCTGGAGCACTGAGTTTTGTAATAGATAATATGCCAGGGGTCCACTTGAGATGGAGTCCTGGTCATAAGAAAATCACTCACCTGCATCTCCTCCTTCTCATCCACCAGTAGGAAGCTGCACACCTTTTCCAGTGTGGCCTTGAGGGCCTCCATCTCCCCTCCATCCTCAGCCTCCAGGCTCCTGTCCTGGGCTTGCCCTGGAGGAGGATAGAGGGTGACGGGGTGCTTCCTTTTGTTAACCCCACTATGGGTCCTCTTCTGGCAGTCCAGACAGAGGTTAATCTTACAGCCCTGGCAACGCACCACCGCCCTCAGCCGACCCCTGTTCACCCCGCAGCTACCATCCCCCTTGCAGGAGTCACAGAAGGGAACGTGCCCGGGGGCGATGCGCACCCTGTCGTGGTTCCTCATGCGTTCCTGGCGATGGAGCTCAAGCTCGCAGCGGAGACACTGCAGGCTGCCGCACTCGTCGCATTCGAAGGCGGCCTCGTCCGAGCCGCCGCAGGCATAGCTCTCCTGACACACCAGGATGGTGTTTATCCCTTTATCCACCAACGGACCGCTCATGACTTCACTTCAAGTTTGCGAATAGCTGCACCGGTGGCTAAGAAACTCTCCCTAAAACTGCACTATACCGTACTAGAAACAGGAATTACGCAGAATTGGTTTATGGTAAGGCCTAATATGTTTTTGTTATGGATTTAAATGTTTTCTTTAGTTAGTACTATGTTCTGTTCTTCTATAGTTCCACTACCAAAAACTCTTAGCAGATCAATATTTAATGTGATCAATATATAATGTTTTTGTTTGATAGATCTCTTTGATTAAGACATACGGTATGTAGACAGTATACAGTATGTCAATAAGTTTCAGACCTGCCTAAAATACTGGAAAATAATCACATCAGCAAATTGCTGTACAGATCGCTTGTCCAGACGCAGTTAAATTGGAGGCACCACCTGCAAACTATCGTTAACTGTCAACCATCAACAACAATATTATAATAATTAATTAACTACCTTCTCTGTTTGTTTAGCTGTTGTTCTTATTGTTGTTTGGTCAGCCAAATTGACAGCAGAAATAGGCAGCGGTGACTACGCAAAAGATCAATAATCCGTTTATAAAAAAATATTACACTTACATATTTGTCAGTTACACTTATTGTCGACTAAAGCAACCAAATTCATAAGAAACCACCTATTATCAAAAGTCTTCGTGAAGTCAGGAAAGACCGACCTTACGTTAGTACTGTACAATAGCTTAGTGAGAGCAGTTAGCTAGATTGTCCGGCAGACCGCGGCTGTTTCGTAATCTGAAAACGTAGCTTCATAGAGAAATACTCACTATAATCTTTAGAAAGACAACCATGGTATGCAGGGCAACTTATTTAGAACAAAGACGCAGTCCTTTTTGATGGCTAGTGAAGTTAATGTCGCTACCCAACAGCTAGATTTCAGGAGACGTTATTCCCAAATTCATCAGCTGATCGGCTTGTTTTCATCCACAGGTCAAAAGTTGCCAACTGCAAAGCGTTCTGGTAAATGTAGTAGTATTACATGTTATTGATTTAAATGGCTACATATCGGACTACATTTCCCAAATTGCATCTCAATGTGTATAGCTTGCTAGTCCGGTAGCTAGGTCAAACGGGTTTGCTTGTCTATTTGTCCTGGTTTTGAGTAGGCAACTGAAAAAGTCAATACATAAAGGAAGTACGTTTCGAATCTATATATTTGCTGATTTGGAAGCGATGATCAGCTTGTTGTGTAATTATTTAGCTTCATTTGTCTTCACTTGCCAGCTAGACACCACTGAAGCTTATTTTTAGTCAACACTCGAGATATCTTATGCAGAACGGTGAGCATTTCGGTATGGAAGATGAAACATACACTGACATCGACGGCAAGGCCATTTCTCTGGAGTGTCAAAGTCATTCGGGTTTCTGTAGAGAGTTCACGGTTAGCTCGGCTAAAGTCTCTATAGGCAGAGTTATGGTGTACACTTGTGCAGTCTGGATGACTGCATACATCATATTCTTCTTTACTGAGGTAAGGAGGACACTTAGATCAAGGCAAAACGACAACCAATTAGTTATATTGTACGTTACCATTTTTAAGCACCCCAATGCACTATATTAGCAAATGTTTCGTAAGTGTCATTGGGGACGTGCTCTGCACTGGTTACCTAACTGGCATCTCCAACAAGGATCAACAGTTATCGCCGTGGACATCTACTGCAAGTGTAGGCTTTTATTCCAGCCCAACGTTGACACGTCTCTTTTAACCAACTGGGAAGATTTGGTTCAGTCAGCCATGTAAGAGCAGGGCTGGCACAAAAGTGTGCCCGTGTATCAGTCCGAGGCCATCGTTGGTCAACACTGTTCTGCTAGGTGGCTAAGAACTTGTATTATACATACAAATGTAAAACATGCCTGTTTATCTGTTACTGGTGTTTTGCTGTTAAATCAGTTAAATGCCAATTGCAGCTTCTTCTTTTTCAGAACACTGCTGTTCTGTCCAGTGCCATAATCATCACACTGGTTGGAATGATGATTCACATCCACTTTGTGAAGGTGGACCACGAGACCCTGCTTGTCATCGGTTCGCTTGGTGTCCAGGTGTCTTCCAGCTATGCCTCCGGACGAGAGTCCACGGACTTCATCGAGATGGACAAAATCAAAGACATCGTCATCAATGAAGCTATACACATGGTGAGACGTTAGGTGATTTTGTTTCCTATACTATTTAATCCCCAGCTGAGGTTGTTTGTTCTGTTAGTTGGTTTGTGTCTTACTCTACTTGCTGTTAAACATACCTCACTTTAGAGAGGTATGTTTACATCAGGAACCTTCATTGTTCCTGATGTAACTGTCAGTTATCATAAGTCAAGATTGTTATGATGATTACCCTGTGGTGATTTCTCTCTATTAATTTGTTTCAGCAAAGAGTTATTTACTACCTGTGTATCCTCCTGAAGGACCCTTCAGACCCTGACGGGGTGTCCAGTGTGGTGCCGTTGTTTCAGGTGAGTTTTATTGGGTGACTATTGAGCTGGGGGATTTGTTAATGTACATTCTAAAATGTTTTTCAGCCCTGAAAATCATTTTGCCAATGGAAAAGCAAAAACAAGACTTTTTATTGGGCAACACTATTATACACCTCCTGTCTTAGTTGTGTGCTCCTCTTTCCCTTCTGGTTTCCCTTCTGGTTTCCCTTCTGGTTTCCCTTCTGGTTTCCCTTCCGGTTTCCCCTCTGGTTTCATTACTATTTAATACTGACCTTATTAGTTACTGTATGGAAAAAAAACAGTACTTTGAATGTAGGTAGTTTTTAGGTTAAATGTTTTAGGTTAAATTTATTATGTTTTATATTAAGGCCCAATTTGGGGCATTATATAAAATGCTTATCTGGAATCAGTTTTGCTCTTTAGATCCTAATTAATACAGTTATATGGGCATTCTAGGTCCTCCTCTGAGATATATGGATACAAGTGCAGTAGCCTTACTAAATTCTGCCTTTTTAATTATAACCTTCTTTACTTTCTCTGTCAGAGCTCAAAGCCTAGATTGAACTGCCTGGTCAAAGTATACAGGAGCTGCCAAGAGATTCTAGCCAAGTGCTGAAGATGATGACATCCTGGTAACATGTTAAACCTACCACTGACCACATGCTGGAGATGCGTGCTGACTTCAGCACATAATGAGTCATGAACCATGTTTAGAATAATGTCATGTTATGAATTCTTAATGAAAACTTATACATTATAGTTTTCTCTAAGTGTTGTTGCAAAATCAGGTCTTGGCTTTATAATATGTCATCCCATAACAATATTGTAGCTTTTGACTGTCATTAAGAGAATAGTTTAAAAGTCAGCCCTCATTTAATGTGATCTGATGTTATTATTTACATAGGTTTTAGAGCGGTCCCTCAAGTCTTAGTATTTGTGATTGTATTCTGTTCATTTCTGTCTACTTAAAGTTTTCACTTGCAACTATGTCTTTACTTGATAATCTACATAATAACAGGTATTTCCTATTGAAACAAGGGATTTAGGAAGAGGCTTTTTGGCCTTAGATGCTCTTTTTATACAAATGTATATTTAAAATTAGAATTCTATTCCATTTGAAGAGTTTATAATATTTATTTCATGATACAATAAATTGTTACCACTACTAGATGTAATTATTTACATCACCAGCAGAGGTCAGGGCATGCTACTTTTCACTAGATCAGAAAAACTTCTCTTACTCCTCCTGGTCTTTTTTCCTGGAGAGTTCTCCCATTCCCTACATCCTGTAGTAAAACATGTAAGTATAGTGTCTGCCCAAACACATGACTTATCACCCCCTGACAGTGTTCTGGATGCAAAAACCACCTACCTATTTCACTGATAACATATGGCTGTTGATAGAATCCGTTTCACTTAGTTCTAGTTAGTGGACTACGACTATGTGGTGGAGTACAAACGTGGTACACTAAACGCAATAGGATGTAATTTGGGGAGCACCGTTGGGCCTGCTTTATCGCCAGTGTCTTTATGATGCCGAAGCCCAAAGACTATTGCTGTGCCATTTCCTGTCAATTTTGCCAGAGAAGGATTTTCTCAGCAGTGTTTTCCCTCTCTCTCCAACTCTCTTTCGGACTCTCTTTCTGTCTCTCTCTCTCTGCCTCTCGCTGTCTCTCTCTCTGTCTGTCTCTCTCTCTGTCTCTCGTTCACTTCTTCAGAGCTCAGTCCAGTTTGCTTTGATTTGTGCCGTGAAAGTGGTTAGTCAGGTTCGTCACTTCATCAGAGCAGCTCTATATCTATATTCACTTACAAAGACACTGGTGGTGTAAAGGCATGTCAACAGAATTCATACGAACTATAACATCATCCCCAGTCGCACGTCCATACAGGAATAGACCTGATCCCCTACCGCTCATCGGTCATAGTTCACAAACTTCATTAACTTTCTCAGCAGGGGCTTTTCCCCCCACCCCTGTTCTCCCCTGTCCCCTCCCTTGCCCCTCCATTCTGAGGACCATTTGGGAAACCTCAGGGCTGTGATGCCAACCCCCCCCCCCAACTTCATGTTCCCCCTGCGTAACACTTCAGGCTCTCGGGCTCTCACCACCAATCCCCCCGGGTCAACCACCCCCCACCATACCAGCCCCGTGAACCCCACCCCCTCCCGTCGCTTCTCTGCTCCGGCCCTGCTCCACTGGCGTCAAAACAAGCAGAAGAGTGTGAGTTGACATCTGACACTGCCCGTCTAATCCACCTCCTGCTTGGGGAAAAAACCCGGCCCTTCCCCTCTCCCAGACTCAAACCGTCCTAACCCCATGCTGCTCCTGATTTATGGTGGTGGTGGTGGTGGGGGGGGGGGTCCTTAAGTTCCTCCTGCCGTTGAGGGGCCTTAGTTGTGGGGAGGTGTTGGTTGGTCACTCCCTGGCTGCCCCCTCTGGCTTCTCTGATTCCTGACCGCTTCACACCTCTCTGCCTCCTCCTGTGAGTAGCCCAGGGTTGGGTTTGGGTGGGAGGGTTAGTATTCCACACAGAGCACGAGTGTTCTTCCTCATACGCGCGCACACACACACACACACACACACACACTGTAACCATGCCCCACCCTACACAGTACACACACGTGCCACCCCTGTTCTTGACACACACACTTTACGGGCACTCTCTGTGACACTGGTAGGCTGTGAGCTAAGCAGAGCAACATGAAGGTGACAGGGTATGAAATCTGCTGTCACTTTACCAGGACCAGAGAAAAATCACAGGGAAAGATCACACAAAGCCTGCTCATAGTCATATGCTAATGTAATATTAGCAGGTGATATATTTGGTCTTTGCATACTTTTCTCTCTTAGTTTCAATTTAATTTATTAATTAAAATTATCGGCATGGAAAATGAACAAATGGGAAATGATAAATGTATAATAATGGGGAAATACACTACTGTTCAGAAGTTTGGGGTCGCATAGAAATGTCCTTGTTTTCCATGAAAACATATCAAGTTCAAGTCCGAAATTGTAAGTAAACATTACACACACAAGTTTGAAATAGATGATGACAATTTTTATGTCAGAAGCTGTACCTAACAATATGCAAACATTTTCCCAACTATATGCAAATAGTTGGGAAAATGTAAGGGGAAAATAAATAAATACTGGTTAAGTTTACTAGTGCTGTTTGCTCCACTGGTGCCCGTTTGTCATTGCGGTTAGTGGTTAATGTCCAGAAATGAGGACTTTCTTTTTGAAGGTTTTGTAAAATAGCTTTCCTTTAGGTTGGTGTATAAATGAAAGTTTTTTTTTCCTGGATTTTGATAACTGGTAGCTGTAATCCAAATTCTGCTCTGGGTATATTGTTGGGCATTTTATGTTGTATTCTGAGGATACTTTTGCAGAATTCTATGTGTAGTTTAGTCCCACAGTACACAGCCTGAAAACGTGTTGTCACACACCATGTAACCTAAAACGGAAACGTTAAATTTCCCCCTCCTCCCCATAACAGGTGGAACTGGATGGCAGTTTGAGATTTAGCTCTGGGTATTGTGTACGGCCTCTTTGCTTCACTGAATGTCAGGATGGACTCAGGTTACTGTTTCTTTTTAATTATAATAACTTTATTTGTATAGCACTTTTCTAGTACAATTACACAAAGTGCTTATCACACAATAAAAATAGAAATACATTAAAATAATAATAAAAACATACATATGTGTATATATATATTTTTTTAAAGTAAAGGAAGTGAAAAGAATAAACAAAATATAAAATCACAATGATAAAATATTCGTAAAAGCCATGTTATAAAAATGAGTTTTTAGGTAAGATTTAAAAGAATTCACTGACATAGCATCTCTGACATTCTATCTGTGTGTGGGTGTTTGTGTGTGCTTGTGTGTTTGTATATTTGTGCGACAGATAGCACTTCAGAGCTTTGGACCAGTGAGGTTCTGCTAAATTACTACAATGAACTGTCAGCGTCTCTCACTCTCTCCCTCTCTCCCAACCCTCGGTCTCTCTAGTAGCTAGGTTAGTAAGTGCTTCTCATGGCCCTCCTGTCCTGTGTGAGAGAGAGGGTCACTGAGCTCTCGGTTACACCTACATCACCTGTTTGTTGCACACACTGAACTCTCACCCAAAAAGTGTCCACATCCTCTTTATTCAAATGGAGCAACGGCTGCGTGGCGTCTCGGCCGTGGCCCAGGACCAGATTAGGGCATGTTCACACCCGATCACTGTAGCCTCTGCTAGTGTTTTCTATAATAACCTTGACGAGGTGCTTCAAAGATGTGACAGATTATTATTTTTATTTTTTAAATATTAACGTGTGAGTGTGTTTGCATGATTGTTCTCAGACGGTACAGTACATGAAGAACAGAGTTAATCAGCGTCGGCAGGGCTAGCTTTGTGGTGCAAAGTAGGTCTTAGTTCAATCCCACTGGGTTACATTGGGCCATATGCAATGTTTTGTCAGTGATTAAGAGATTATTGTTTTTAAGTAGATGATTTGTTTAGTGTATAGGCGTTTCTGGGTTATTTTGCAACTGCAGAGTATTTGTTTCTGCCTCAGTTACAATATTTTTTTATATAAACATTGCTCTTTGTACTTTTTGTCAGCCATGTTGAAGATTAGCAAAAAAGTATATGAAAAAATGATGTTGTTGCTGATGTACGTGTGGCGTTTAAACGCGAGCTGGCGGGGTCATGCGGCTGTGCCAGGTTACTGTGACTCTCCAAGCCCTTAAACTTACATCAGGACAAAAACATTATATTGGTTTTAACAAGGGCGGCTTTGGATTGACGATTAACGAGTTGACGGGGATTTGGTCTCTGTTTACCCAGAGACAGGTTTACTTACTTGCCTGGAAATGGAGCCTGGAAAGGGAAGGCCCAGTGGCCTCTTTCTGTGCCCTGCTTCAAAACTCTGTACATGTTAGTAACCGTACATGTTAATGAGTCAGTCAATTTGGATGTTGACGTACTCATTCAACGCTCACTGTCAGACTTCCCTGTGTGAGCCATTCATTAACTGATATGGAGGGTGTGACAGAAACAGGCTGTGATCGGACACGAAATATTGTGCCTGTCTGTCCATGTAATTGTGTGTCTATGGCCACCATTTCGCCCTGCGCGTACAGTCAGTGTTCCTAACCCCACTTTAGATTTGAATGTAAAAAACCCCCTTAGTTAAAGGACCCGCCCCCCCCCCCCCCCCCCCCCCCC
>JACXGI010006009.1:14838-32915 GCA_016801175.1 Esox masquinongy | reverse complement strand
GAAACAGAGCGTCAGTCTCTGTTCATTGCTGAGGCTGAAGGCTAAATTACAATGCCCCTGCTGGCTAGCTGAAGCAATCTGTGATGTCCATTTGGGGTTAAGTTTTATGCAAAAAGTTACAACAGGGGTAACTGTTAACGGTTAGCGGTTAGATTTTGATTTAGATTAAGATTGGACTCAGGAAAGATAGGATTTTGTACGGGAATACCCTTTTGTGTCCCGTGACAATAGATTGTCATAAAATGTGTTCACATGTTTTGCCTTCTCTCCTTTCTCCAGTGGTGTCATTAACGATACAAGATTTAGAGTAGCACTGTAAACATACATCTCAAGAGGGCCTCCAGGAGGGCTGCCTGTAGAAGTTTGACATGAGCTGGGTATACAGGACAGATAGAGAGACTACAAACCTCCCAGGCACTCTGGAGGGAAAGCCCTCCATCATGTCAAGCACTGTGTCTAGTCAAAACGCTGTGTTCTGTTCCAATATAGGGTGGTATTTTTGGTGCCTGTCCATCTGTCTTCACCTTCAGACACCTGACACTGCCAGGAGCGACAGGTCAATCGGCAGAGGTCACTTTAACAACTGATAAGGGGGAGATGTTTTGGGATAGTTTCGTAGTTAGTCCTACTCAGGTGTAAGGCCAGCTCATGACTAAACCCGATGTCTTCAAAAAGCCTTTTCGATATTTCTGTTATCAGATGACATCGGATTCTCTACCGAACAAAAAGTTGCCACTGGCCATTTCCACAATCACCTCATATCGTCTTATAAGAGTATGATATAAATACTGTAATATCTGATCACTCTCGCCGTAGGTATTCATGATCAATCCCATCTGATTACAGCCTTTGTACATGTTTGTTTGTAAATTCATTCATAATGAGTTACGTGCAGGAGGTCTACAGATGTCTTCACAGTCACACTAGCCCGGCCCGTGGACTTATTTCAAGAATTCCAGAGATTTCTGAAAGATTCCGTGGCCTCCCGGTCTTCTGACTGTCGGCTGAATGATGTCACTGGAAACGTGTGTGAGGTATGCACCACTGGTATGCACCAAAGGAGATGCCAGAGATGTATTTCAGTGCTATGGGGGGTGTTTGAGTACAGCTGACGTGTCTGAAAACACAGCCACCCTCGCCAGCTGAGTACCTGTTGGACTGACCTCACAGGGGTTTCATTTTGCGTTGGGAACTATAATGCCTTTTTATGAGCAGTCCGAGGGGAGTTTATTGGCAGTGTGTGATGATGAACGTCATACAGAAAGCGTTTTAAAATTACAGCAATTTTAAGGAATAATGCTCCTATGTTTGACAACATTAAAGAAATTGCATTTTAGGAGTCTTGAGTCACAGTACATTTGGCTGATTCGTGGAATCTCTGGCTATGTCCATCTCTCCCTGTGTCTTACTGTTTCCATCCCTGTCTATGGCTATGTCCATCTCTCTCTGTGTCTAACTGTTTCCGTCCCTGCCTCTGGCTATGTCCATCTCTCTTTGTGTCTTACTGTTTCCATCCCTGTCTCTGGCTTTGTCCATATCTGTGTCTGACTGTTTCCATCCCTGCCTCTGGTTATGTCCATCTTTGTCTGTGTCTTACTGTTACTGTCCCTGTCTCTGGCTTTCTCAGTTCCTGTCTCCGTTTATATGTACATCAATCAACAGCATTATAGCTTTGCACTTCTAGCAGAGGCTCTCACAGACTTTCTTCTGTAATTCTACAATGTTACTTTCACACTTGACTTTCTTTTCTTCAATATTTCTATAATGTGACTTAACTCACTGCATAAACTGACTAATAGCTGACAGTATATCTGTCTGTATTCACTGTGTATGCTAACTGAATATAACTGGCTGTAATAACTGAAAGTTGGAAATGACTGTGGCTAAATCTGTGATTAAGTATGTGCAAAAATAAGAGTATAGTGTGTACTATTCTGAAGAGGTTCAGTATTGTAGATGAGTTGCTGATCTGTTTGTGAAAAACAGTAGATTTATTCTCTGATCCATTCCAAAGGCTTTAGATTTTATCACCACAGAAATGATGTAATCCTGTATGACAGAGACAGACAGGCGTTGCAGTAAGACATGAGGTAATCTGGCCCCTGGCCATGGCGCACATCTCATAAGGGCCAAGCAGAGCAACTACTTGAACTTGCCCTTAATGAGTGACCGTACCTTTGTATAGGAGTGACCGGTCTGAGTAAAGTATATGTCATCTTTTGATTTGAGCGGGTCAACACAATGCCAGACTCCAAATGGGGGCGGTATTTCTGACATTTCATGATGTAAATGAACATGCATCCGGTCTGGCCTGAGTCAGGCCGCTTCGTAACACAACAGGGAAGCAAACCAGCTAATAACCTCCAACACTAAATGCAATGAGAATGTTTTATTGACGAATTAACTGTGTGGCTCTGAGTTCTGCAGCTGCTGTAAGATCAGCTGAGCCACAGCAACTTTACAAGGCTGTATATGGTGCTTGGATGCACGTTGTAGAAGGTGTTGTGGGAGATGAATGGCCAGTAGACTAAGCCGATTTAGCCAGTTCCAATGGCACCGGGATTTTCTCACAACTTTTGCATTGGTTAGTGGAGGCCAATTTTGACTGATTGTCCCAGCCGACTTTGAGCAAATTTGGGTGGAAGTGTCTGCAACGGGGATTAGAGGTGACTCAACTGCAATGCTGTAATATTGTATGAGTTATGTCCACTCAACCAGTCAATCTGACCTGTCCCAACATGCCCTCATGATACTTTCATGAGAAAGCTGACTTCCCACAGAAAGTAATATACACTGTCATTTATACCCTGAGACCAGTGACCATATGTCAACAACAGAGCTGGGAAAGGTGTGTGTGTGTGTGTGTGTGTGTGTGTGTGTGTATATGTGTGTGTGTGACATAAACACAAGGCACATGTTAGCAAAGTAGCACGGGTACAGCAACAAGTGAAGACACGAAGCCACCTGAGCTAAACAACAGTGTCCCTAGTCCACACACACACTACTCCCACAACCCCCAGAAACAGTGTGAGAACTTTACCCCCACCTGATTCCCAGACCCGGGCACGCCCACTGTGGGATTTCCCAGCCAATCAAATTTCCAGTATTCAAAAATATCTAATTATATTTTCAAATTAAACAATGTGTAACTGTCACTATTCAGTCACCGTGGACCAACAGTCAGAGAAGTTTGACACTTTCATAACACCTTCCACTGGCTCGTTTCACTAATGCTATTTGTTTTCCAACGTTCACCAAAAACAGCCATTAAAAAAAGAGTTGTTCGTTTGCAAACGACCCATCACTGACCTGTATGTTTCTTACAGTAATTTGATCTTTACTGTGTATTCCTACAGAGTATAATGTATGACAGCTTTTTGCATTATTTATATGATCATGTGTGTTGCCTAGCCGTCTTGCTTTTGGCCAGGTCATTACTGAAAATGAGAATTCATATTCAATTGGTTAAATAAAAGTCAAACAAAATGTAAAATTATCCCATGGCCTTGGTTGGTAAAGGATAGGGGCTTTACTGAGAGTGTTCAGGTTCAGGGGTTCCAGGTTAGGGTTCAGGTTTAGGCTAAGGACAACGCTACTGAAATCTCCTCTCAGAGCATTCGGTGTATTTGAAATTTAAACTCCTCACCCAACGTCAAGGCACCTAATCACATAATGTCTGATTTCAGGGGAGATCTACCTCCAGAACAAAAATCCTACCTGTGTTATGCACACAGATCAGCATCTGCAGCATCCGGTAATGGGGGGGGCTGTTAAATCCCAGCCACAATTGAATGTGTATTCTGGTTTATAGACACATCAACCCATTGGCCTGGTACAATGGAATCGCTGAAATAGTCCCCCAAAAACCTTTAGTGAGTACCGAATCACTTAGTTTGCATTTGACTTAGGCCGGTGTCAGAAACACGCCATTATATGATATTACAAGACAGGAGTCTCCAGTAATCAACAAATAGTGTGTATCGGGCACATGCAAGGATACAACTATTCACATCGAAACACTCTTTACACGCCAGCATGCTAAATCATACATGAATTTAACTGGTTTTGGGATAATCTGTCTTTCCACACGGGCTATGAGGATTTCTGTTGGGTTGGTTCATGGTCCTCACTCCTCAACCACTGCAGTGTTTGTGCGTAAACAGTGGAAATACAGAAAATATTAAGCAATCAGTCAGAGGTTCTGCAAAGCATCCGGCTGATTAAATGTGTCTTCTAGCTTATAGGACTTGCATGTCTGCTGATGAGATTGTATAGCTTTTTAAAGATTCAAACGGCGTGTCACTCAGCATGTGACTAAACAGGTTTTAACAACACCTATATTAATGCTTTGTATTCGACATAATCGGTTCACCATGTGGGCCTATGAAAAGTTACTCTCAGAACCGAAACGGGTGGAAACACTGGTCTTGCTTATCCTGTTCAGTTTGCAGCATTTAATTGTGTCTGTTATTGTCCCAAATGAAACATTTATGACACAATTATTATTCATATATAAAAACTTGAATGACGTTATGCATTAACCTTTATACATTTCTAGACATTTTCTGAGGTGATGAAGGCCTCTTTGTGTCTCTGTGTGTTATTTTGAGGCAGGTTAATTAAACAGGCAGTATATACAGTAAGATTACTGTACTACTCACATAAATATAAGCATAAATGACCAAAAGACATCTGAAGTTAAAGTTTTAAGTTAATGTAAATATCCTTTTTCTGCAAAATTCTTCCTAGTGCCTGAGATATTCTTCATAAAGAAACATTCTCGTCAGCCTGTCTATCAGTTTGCATTGACTTGTAGTCTCCTACTTTTAAACCCTCCCAGTACTATTCCCCCCAACCCTAAACCACCCTGGACTAGCTAGTAATATACCAGTCAGTACTATCCCCGCACCCTAAACCACCCTGAACTAACTAGTACTATACCAGTTATTACTATCCCCCCACCCTAAAACACCCTGGACTAACTAGTAATATACCAGTCAGTACTATCCCCGCACCCTAAACCACCCTGAACTAACTAGTACTATACCAGTTATTACTATCCCCCCACCCTAAAACACCCTGGACTAACTAGTAATATACCAGTCAGTACTATCCCCCCCAACCCTAAACCACCCTGGACTAACTAGTAATATACCAGTCAGTACTATCCCCCCCAACCCTAAACCACCCTGGACTAACCAATAATATACCAGTCAGTACTATCCCCCCAATGGTTGGTGAGTGACGGGTTGCGTAATGATGCTCTGATTGGCTGTTTGGTGTGGTAATCTACTCATTGGCCTCTATGTGTTAAATGTCGGTCTTGGTGGGTGGCATACTTTCAAGTACACTGATACTCCAGCATAACTGTTTCAGACAGCCAGCCATAGGCTGTAGACTGCAGAATGACCCCCTGACAGGGAGAGTTTGATGAGCAGTTTAGTGTGAAGGGAGTAGTTAGACGGCTGGTTCAATTTGAAATGATTTTCAAGTGGTCACGATCATTCCCCCACAATCATTCACCGTTAAGGATACGGGATCAAACAGTTGAAACAGATGGAAAACCACTTAAGTTCATGCTGGGTCATTGTGTGTGTGTGTGTGTGTGTGTGTGTGTGTGTGTGTGTGTGTGTGTGTGTGTGTGTGTGTGTGTGTGTGTGTGTGTGTTTGTGTGTGTGTGTGTGTGTGTGTGTGTATTCTGTCCCAATACAAGTGAAATTCTGAAATTATTCAGACGGTGACACATTGTTTATTTTATTAATTTTGCTGTGCAAAACCAGTCAAGCCCATCTGCACATCAAGCATCACTGTATCATCATTTCCAATCCAATGTTCTGGAACACAGAGGCAAAAATAAGACATAAGTTCCACTTTCCAAGTATTTTTGAATTCACTGTGTGTTCTCCACCAGCAGCAGCACCTTAACAACAAATATAATCCTGGTTATGTGATAATGTAGAAATACAGAAAAGAAAATGCACATCCAGCTAATTAGATGCAGGACATGAGGACTTGACAAAGTAAAAAGGAATGTCAGCAATTCAAGAGCAATAATCGTTATAATTTATTAGACTTAAATAGTGCTTTTTCCACTTACGGGGACCTTCTTTAGTTGAAATATGTACGTGTAATTAGCAAGAAAAGGTGATTTTGATCATTTGCTTTCCAAATCCTGCTTGCACCCACTAACCTTGTCTAACTTCATTCAGATTGGCTCAGCACCACATATGATGGTTAGAATCAGAACTGTGTTGCGTCAACATTGTCGTATTGAGTCTCAGTAATATTGTCTGTTTGGTTCTCATAAATTGCGCCAAAAACAAAACACGTTCCCATGTATGACCCCAAAGACGCCTCTTTCAAGAGGAAAAAAGCAATGTTGTAAACCTCGTCCCTCTCTAGCTAAACTTGGGTTCTGTCCATCAAGGATGGAGACAGTAGGACAGAGAGATAGATAGAGAGATGGAGAGAGATAAATAGGGCAAGATGGGGGGGGGTTATAGGTGGAGGTAGGTGTATCAAAAACAAATGAATGTCATCACCTCAAGGCACAGTGTGACTTCCCATCAGTCGAAACTGGCCGTTGACAGTTTACAATAGTTATTATTGCGGTTCGTTGTGAGCCTGACAGTAGACGTGACTGATTGGCTGTCTCCGCGAGGGTGCCTCAGGGAGATCTGCAAAACCAAAAAACATTTCACACCAGCACACTTGTACATCACCTCTAGAACCTGTATGTGTGTGTGCGTGCCCGTGTGCGCGCGCAGAACGGGACTAAAAAATAAAGCACCCTTTTATTTCACCTTTTATATCCATTGTTTGGTCTGTCTTTCTGTGGGAGAGTGACATTATGTGACAGCGGTGCCAAGCCAAAACAGTGTCTCCGGGCACAGCCACATTATTAGCCAATGGGACGGGGACACAGCTTGATATACCTGTTACTACACCTGTTGTCTGGCAGAATCCCTGGTAGACGATGACTGGAGTGAAACTAGAGTTCCTAGCACACACATGAGTGAAACTGGAATGTGGCCAGAGGACTTGGCTTAGGCAAGGAGTCCTGGGAAGAAAGGTAGAGAGGGATGGCCCAGCATGTGGGAGAGGAGAGGAACAAAGGGATGACTAACCGTGTGAGAGAGAGAGCGGAGCCCATGGGAACCTAAAACCTGTACGACTTGCAACTTGGCCTTTGATTGCTCAACGTGTGGGTTTGCGGCGTGTGCGCGCGTGTGTGTGTACATGCCCATCTCCTGGATGTGACAAATCTTAAGTGCAGTTCAGGTACCACCTCTGTGTCGTACAGTTTGAGAACACACACACACACCTCTTATACATTATTTATCACCACGACCGACTATTTTACACAACAGGCATGTCAGGGTTCTGCCTGAGGATCACGCTGGTCCTTTTGGAAATACTTGCCAACATGACCAGAGAGCAAAATCTGAATGAGACCCAGGTTATCCCTTACTGAAGAGAGATCTGGGCAAAATAGCAAGGCACAAAATGTAGGACAAATTACAAAAGGAAAACATGGGCATCACGCGTAAATTATAACTCGTCAAGCTAAAGTAGATCTTTCAATGGCATTCAGACGTAACATTACATATTTCATTTAGAAAGGGAACTACCATCAGAATTGTGTTGTAAATAATATAATATTTTGTTTGATATGACAATCTGTGAAGGAGATACTTCCTTGTTAGTTACTGGACTGAAATGGATGACAATTATTTATAAACAGATGGATGTGTTTGCATTATTAGTCACTATTCAAAATGTTCCACTATTCATAATGGTCACTTCCTGTAGTGAAGGGGTTTGGTTCAAGTGTGTGTTCATGAGGTTTTGACAATGGGCCATTTTAGCATGTCCAGTCACTTCAAACGTGCGCCTAGTTAGTTCATTGTCAATAGCTTTTAACCAGTGTGCTGAGAACGTTCAGAGGAACCTAGTCTGAAAGGTGAGGCTTATTATACAACTTGTGAATTGCTATTGACTGGCTGTTTTTAATCTTGCTTGTTTGCACAATAAATTAATTATATTTAATTTAGTGTATTCTGAGTGAAAATCTTAAGACTTGAGGAGCACAAAAGGATGCTTAACCTTGTCACACCATCATCAAAAGCCCCTTATAAAGTGTTACCATTTCCACTGGTGCATAATCAAAGATAACAGGTTAAACAAAGTAACTCTAGGTTACACGATTTAAAGAAATGACACATGAAAAACACAATGAAAATGAATGAAGGACACAGTATATAGAAGATGGAGACTGACCATTGCTTACAATGTACCTATTGCAGCAGCAAGAATGAAATACTTTATTACATTATCACGTTTCGCTATCCTTGTTACAACCAGTCCTAACAAGTATTGTAATGGCAAATGAGGCATCAGTACATTTTGGTCCATACTTGAAATGAATTATTTAAAAAGCCTTATTTTGGTTAAAAGTTGTGTTTAGATTAATATTGTGCTACAGGTTTAGAATTAGGCTTATAATTAGTGTTAGAGTTAAGTTTAGGTATAAATGGTTATGTGTTAGGTTTAGATTTTAGGGGTTTTGGGGGGATTGTTAAGGTTAGGGTAAAGGTAGGGCTGACATCTCCAACCCCAGATCTGACTTTGTTTTTCATCCAGCTAAGAATTTATAATTAGGTGTGTTAGATTAGGTTTGGAGAGAACCTACGGGATGGTAGCTCTCCAGGAACAGGGTTGGGCAGCCCTGGGTTAAGGAAAATAGGCCTGTTAGATTAAATGTCGGTCTCCAAAAGGTCCTGACAGGTATTGTGCGCACGTGTGTACAGGTCTTGATTAAGAAATCATCATGGGGCTTTCTATAAAGCTAAGTGATCCAACAGGTACATTGTTTTTTTTTTTTGTTTGTTTTCTTAGATAGTTTGTTTTTAACATACCATCAGATGCTTGATACCAGGAATCAGGGTTGGATTTTTTGTATGTATTTTGAAAACCAACACGCAGACATTTCAGGTTTGATGCTAAAAACACAACTGAACACAAGCACACGCACACACCAGATATTTGCAGTCTCCTTGGAGTACAGTTCCTGTCCTGAGAAAAGTATACATCTAATTGGATTATAGCGGTCGTGTCCCAAATGCCGCCCTATGAAGGGCACTACTGGTTCGTATTATTTAAAAGAAGTGGTCTAAAAGAAGTCAGTCACCATTTGGTTAACAGCCAGTATGATCTGATTTGATTTCTATCTGACTTTCACACAGAGACGAGGGTGACTGAGGAACAGGAAGAAACCGATAGTAAGCACTGTTTTTGATAGGCTTGGCGGCTAATCGGAGCCAAATGTACAGTACTTTATATCCCTAAATATAAGACGTCTGGACACTGATTAGGGCCAGGTCAGGTTACTGCAAGCACATATCTCATGTGTCAACCTTCAAGGTCGTAGTGTATATATACCAGTGAAAAAAGGATGAGGGACTAAACATAAGGAGCAGTTCCTTTTCAGTCACTCACTCTGGGTTTGCACCTCATTCCCTCCCTCAGGGAACAAAGGTTATATTCATTATTCATAAGCAACGGACTTCAATGGTTTCCTTCCTAACCAGACCCTGGATCTATAGTGCAACACTTGCTCACCGTTATCATGTATATTTTTGTCATTTTGAATAGCGCTCTCGCACACTGCCCCCGTCACTTGCAATATCAAAAAAAGGCTTTATTAAGAACAATGTTTTGGTCCGAGGACCTTCATCAGGTTGTTTTACAAGGGAAAAGCTTTGTACTTTCATATTTTTGTCATTTAACATCTAACATAACCAAAATAATGTTTTACATAAACAACTATCCATGGTTATGACCTGGCATTTTATCAAGGCCAAAATCTTAGTTCTTTGTAAGTTGCTTACATAGAACCAATTTTTATGGCAAGCAAGCAGTGTGCCATTTTTCTTTTAAATTATATTTTCATTCAAATGTATAGGATCTATATTACCAGAGAATAAAATTAGTTTTTACCATAATTTATTTCCATCACTTCATTCAAACACTGTATGAAAAAGAAGGCATTTTTGACAAAGTTATTAGAGACACGTGACAAAAATATACAACTGCACAAAAATAAACAATAAAAAGCATAATAGGGAAGATTATTTTCATCTGTAACATTGCAGACAAAAAGACTTCCAATAAACTGTTTAAAACAAACAGTAATAACTATCAAATGTACATTCACTCTTCCATAAGAAGCATATAAATCATATAGCCCTGGTGCCAATCTTTATCTTCATGAGCCATCGTTTTCAACTGTCACAACTGTTCTGACAATCACTCAAACAACACAGAACCAGACGAGCACCCAGGCTATCAAACATGACATAGCCTATTTGGCCTCCTATAATGTTCATATTATATTCTATAGATACCTATTTAGCAGCAGGAAGTTTTGATTGGATAAAGAGACTGGACAGTGTGGTCATTACCAACAGAGATTTAGACAGACAGACAGAAAGACAGACAGGAGTGAAGTCATCTTTAACAAACATTCAGACAGACAGGAGTGAAGTCATCCCTAACAAACAGATTCAGACAGACAGGAGTGAAGTCATCCCTAACAAACAGATTCAGACAGACAGGAGTGTAACATCCTTTGCAGGGTGAATGGGTTAGGGGTTATTGGGGTTTCAACTGGACTCTACCCACTGAATCCACAACCATTGGTAATTTTTAAATTACAAATATTTTTCTGATGCATTTTGGAATACATGTGCAACTTGGGTATGACAAAGAATGTATTTTTTTGGTCCATTTCTAAATGCATTTCTAATGTGTACAGGAAATGCATTTAAAATACAGAGTTTGGATAAATGGTGCTGGATGTAAACAAATAATGAAAAACAACAAACTGGTTCTGAGAGAGAAAGTATAATTCCCTGACTGTGTTTTTGCTGGGCTTGGTATGTTAGCTCTCTCCTCTCCGCTCCTCACCACCCCAGTTCTCCACCCCACTTGGGGCCCATACAAATGCTTATTAAGATGGGGGAGAGGATGAAAAGACCCGGAGGGAGATTTGGCCAGCTCCCCTGCCAGCGTCAGGGTATGGGGGTGGATTGCGGAATATAGCCTTTACAGTCACTACATTGTAATTGCAAATAGGTCTCCAAAGTTTCCCCAAGATTCATCTGAATAAAAATCATTCTCTCTAGTGTGTCAAACAAATCCAAAAAGTTGATATAATTAGGAGTGTTAATAGAGTTACATTGATAAGTCAGGGGTGAGAGGTGTTGATACTGTCAGTGGACCGCATCAAAGTCCTTTAATAATCAACACATTGGCCTGGGAGCCAGTTCACACACTGGTAAGATGTTAACACCTAGCTAGCTTAGTGCTGGGACTGACTTGAGTCCACACTGTTGCATATGAATAGGGCTGTGTCTGTGTAGCTAGGCATCACCGAATACAAGGGAAACTGGCTAACAACCAAAGCTACCTTAACACTGCCTTGTGTCTTCCTCAACTAACTCACCTATTGTCTCAAACAAATGTTGTGAAGTAGAGTTTGGAATAGGCACCAATCCAAATGAGTTAACCTCATTCTCATGATGTCCCACCGACAAAATATTGCTAAAGACCTTGGTTTAATATTCTTCTTGTTTCTGTGCCACTCTTCCTTGTTGGTTACCAAAACAATGTGGAACTACTTGACCGACACTGTCAACCACCAACAATCAGGCACGATAGTTTGCCATGTTATGGTGTATTCAATGTATTGAGTAGTCCAAATGCAGCCCTTCACTGTATAGCTCAAGCTTCTGTACCACTGTCCCCAGCAGTGAACTGACAAGCTAGTCCCATACAGCTCAATTCACATCTGTCTTATTGATTTAAACTCTCTTAGGAGTCCTCATAAGTTAATAAATAATTAGTCATTGTTCTCCCAGACCTGTGAGGTCTTAATCTCAGACAAAACAGAAGAACTTCTTCCAGCTGTATTTTGACAAAGTCTTGCTGCGTCTGTCCGACAGTCTCCTCTTCTTCTCCATTCTAGCCTTGTGTTTAATTGCGGCAAAGATGGCTGCATCGAACGCTTCCTTCAGGTTCTTCTGAGTCAGAGAGGAACACTCCACATAGTCAGCCGCTCTGATCTTCTGGGCCATTCTCCGTGCTAGAGGGGCAAGGACCGGTTTGACGCCGCAACAAGCCAGGTTGATCAGGACATTGACATCCAAGAGGAGGTCAGACTGGGTGCCCACGAGGATGATGGGAGCTGAGGCGTTGCAGGCTCTGATTTCAGGTATCCACTTGTTGGTGATGTTGTGAAAGGAGGAAGGATTTACCACACTGAAGCAGAGCAGAAAGACATCCGTGTGGGAATATGAGAGGGAGCGGAAATCATCAAAAACATCCTGAAAATGTCCAAATAGAAAGGGGGAGAGAGAGAGAGGGTGAGAGACACAGAGAGAGGCCAGGTTAGTGGATTAAGCAGTGAATGTGAAAGCTGTCTGGGGTCACCAACAATAGACACTGTGACAGAGAGAAATGATGACGCCAACAGCACACAGGCAAGCCCATGTACTGGTCTTTCAAACTAAACACTCAAGCCTATTCTCGCCAAGTGTGGAAACATGGACCACTTCCTTGTTGGTGTGTTTTTTGTGACATTTGTGACTGATTCTACAAAGTATGCAGATATTCTGGTGTCTAACAATTAATCTCAATTCCATTTCTTACCTGCCCAGCAGTGTCCAGCAGTTGTATTCTGACTGGAGTTTCTTCTACTTGGACCTGACCTGTTAAAGAAAGAATAATACAATTATTTAATAACTTTGTAAATAGTTTGAGTAGGCAAATTGTAGGCCCTAGTAATTTCCATAAACAATAATATTTTACAATGCAATAACTTATACAACAAGACAGTCAATTACTACATTCTTATAAACCGGGCTATACGGTTATAAAACACTATTTAATATATATATCTCCACAAATTTACTCACCAGAAAACACATCAAAGCCAGTCTGTTTGTATTCCGCGGGGTATCCATTGGTTGTGTAGCTTACTATCATGCTGGTCTTTCCCACTGCCCCGTCTCCTACTAGCATACAGCTGATGGCTGGTGATTCCCTATCCAACCCGTCATCTCTGCTCATCAGCCCGCACGAAGAGGAGACGCGTGATTCTTCACAATAATAATCCATTTGAGGTGGCATGTCCAATGATTAAAGTTGAGGAATCGTAACTTTCCAGTGGGCTGTCTTGTCTTATTTCTATGTGCAGTTCTCCAGAATTGCTGCCCCCTGAAAATTGGATACCGTATGTGACACTCTCAGTAACATCACCTTGCTGGTTTCTGAATGATACAGTGTGACGCGAGTTGGTTTTGAGCGAACTTTCAAGAAGACATGTTTAGCCCCGCCCACCTAATTTGGCCAAAAAACTAGGACGGTTGGATGGTTAATTGCAGGCTCTTTTTGAGATGAAGGCCACATGACAAATACATACAGTACTTTGACAAGATAATACATAGGAAAATAAATAATAATAAAACATTTGTGCAACTAAATAAAGGTTTAATAAATTATTTCCAGTCTGTATTTTGTAAAACTGACAATGGTCATGTGAGGTATATGTATGTTTGTATGAATGTATCTCACAGAACGAAAATATAAACGCAACATGAAACAATTTCTAAGAAGTCAGTTGACATAAATGCATTAGGCCCTAATCTATTGATTTCGCATGGCTTCCAGGAAGTGTGCAGAAATCCTGGCAACATGGGAACGTTAATGTTCATGAGACATCTGTGGCATTGTATTGTGTAACCAAGCTGGCATTTTATAGTGGCATTTTATTTTGCGGTAGGACGCAGCTGGATCATGTTGTTTAATCAGCTCATTGATTGGCAACACAGCCACTCTTGTCCGATGGATTATGTTGGCATAGTAAAAATGCTCACTGACAATAATTGTACAACAATTATTATGCTCAAAACATGAGAAAAATAATATTTTTGTGCATAAGGAACATTTCTGGAATGGAATTGGACCAACATTGTATTTTTCTGCTCAGTGCCCTTCATGAATACAGAATATTGAAGTATTCTTTGAATACGTGCGCCTCCTCGTGTCAAACATTGAGTACTACAAACTAGTTCTTATCACATGACGAAAGCCTTGGATCACCTGACTGGTCGTCCCTTGTACGTTTTCGGGAAGCTAGACCAAATTAGCATATGTGTACTGTTTTACTTGTCTAAGTTGATTGTACATTCTTTGATCTAGGTCATCATAATCCTTTTCACGACACGCCAGGCGGGCACCGTATGGGGTCTGCTAATTTCAGAAAGCTTGCTAGCGTGTTGCGTTAGGTAAGACCTTGTCCATGCCATCATGATTTGTCATTTTAGCAGTTAGCTAGGTGTCTCAATAAGTTGTTAGCTAGATTTTCCCTTTAGGTCACCTCGACGTTGTGCAATGGCTTCTATTCTGGATGAATACGAAGACTCGCAAAACAGGAGGCACCCGGTCCAGCACAGTAGCCGTCTGGCTGCTGCCAACATCGGCATAACACACTCAGGTAACCTTGTTACTGAAGCTACGGGCCTCTCAAATCGGACTTATAATAAGGCTCTTTTGCGAAAATATTTATATTGTCAAATCTATGCGTAGAATTACGTTCATATACTGTTGTAAAATCATAATATATGTATAATGGCTAGTTTGATGCCGATTTGATAATATAGAATCGATAATGCCTGCAGTCATGTTGCAAAATTCTCCGAACAGTGGGATTGAGTTAATATGGCTAGCAAGTGATGGTGATTGATATGAAAAGTGTTAAGCGTCGTTGCTTGCTTCTGATTCGTTGTAGGATTTGTCAATGTCAGACTCGAAGAGGAGAAGCCTATTTTCAACAAACAGAGGATCGATTTTACACCGCCAGAAAAGATAAACCACTTCGCCGTCTGCAACAACCAACTATGCATGAGTTTAGGAAAGGACACTCTACTGAGGTAGGGTCCTCTATAATGTGCCACACCTCTTCTGATGATCCAGCCGTTGAGTTGTATCTACTATTCATGCCTGTCAGGGAAGAAGAACGTGTGAATGGTGCTGTTTGTGTCCTGATTTCATCTCCAAATGATGGGATTAAAGGGTTGATCGTGTCAGTCATTCATGTTGATATATCAAAGATTATCATGTTGGTGATGTCTATTCACTTCTTCTGAAACTGTGTGCGTGTGCGTGCGTGCGTGCGTGCGTGCGTGTGTGTGTGTGTGTGAGAGAGAGAGAGAGAGAGAGACAGAGGGAGATATGTTATGCATTTTATAATAAAAGTGAACATGAGTCAATGTTTCTGTCTGTGTATGTTTGATTAGGATTGACCTAGCCAAGCCGGACCAGCCCAACCAGATAGAGTTGGGGAGAAAGGAGGACAGTAAAGTGCACAAGCTCTTCCTGGATCCCACAGGTGAGAGCCAGTGAACGGGGAAACAAAGGAGTTGTTGGGGTATGAGTAATGGTGATAGTAGTTTGCCCTGGGGGGTCTACGTGGAGCATTAGTGGCCAAACGCATGGCAGTCATGGTTGTTAATCTCATTACCCCAAACTGCTCATAGCAGTTATAGCCATAGTAAGAGAGTCAATCCATTGAATCGTTATAGCATTTTCTGACACCCTCTTTCACTAAGTCCCGCAGGGTCTCACTGGTTGACACGCCATGGTCAAAACCAGTTGTAACATAGTATTTATACCAGCTATTACATCTATATTACATGTATGGTCTCTGCTCCCCTCTGCAGGGTCCCACCTGGTGATCTGCCTCAGCACCAGTGAGTGTCTGTACCTGAACAGGAACACACAGAAAGTGCGGTCACTGTCCCGTTGGAGAGGTCATCTCATAGAGAGTGTGGGCTGGAACAAGTTACTGGGGACAGAGACCAATACTGGACCTATACTAGTGGGTACCAGCCAGGGGATAATCTATGAGGCTGAGATCTCTGCTTCAGAGGGAAGCTTATTTAACACCAACCCTGACCAGTACTTTAAACAGGTTAGAACACACATACACGCACACACACACACACACACACACACTCTCTCTCTCTCTCTGAAATTGTTTTGCAATTTTTAAAACCTTGCTGGGACCCAAATTAAACGTCACATTCAGAATCTCGTCTTCCAGAAGTCTGAGTGGTCTGTCATTCCAAGCCCCTGCCTCCAATGCATATATGAAAATGCATGGAGCAACATTTATCAACATAGCAATGCATGTTGATATAACACTTTTTTTGTGGCGAATTTTGTACCCATCAATGGTACTGAAATAACTGATTTGTAAGGGGGTTGCAAAATCATGTTAAGTGCCCCTTTTAAAAGTATATTTGATAGAGCTTTTTGAAACTGGGTTTGTAAAACTGTGTGTAAAGCTTATGTCATCTCAACGCTTCCTGTCCCTGACCCAGGTCCATGCCCTGGAAGAGGATGGGAAGCCAGCCCCGGTGTGCTGCATTGAGGTGGAGCGAGGCATGGAGTCTAAGGTCTTCATCATTGCCACGACCCGGAAGCGCCTGTTTCAGTTTGTAGGTCGCATACCGGAGGGGTCAGAACAGCAAGGTTTCAGCTCCATCTTCTCCCAGAACCAGGTCGGTAAACAACTTTTAAAGTACGGAGCCAGATCTGTTAAACAGGTATTAATTAACAGAACCGGGTCCCAAGTATTTATGAGCTTTTAAACAGTCTAATAACAACGCGTGTTATCGTCCGCGAGCCTTTATTATGCCTTTTAAATAATGCTTATAAGAGGTTATGTTTTTATTGTTGCTAGGAGCTGTTGCCTAGCTTCCAGGAGTTTCCCTTTAACATGGGCTACAGTGAGATCACCTTCTACACCTCCAAGCTCAGGATCTGCCCCAAGGCCTTCGCGTGGATGATGGGTAATGGAGTTCTCTACGGACAGCTGGACTACGTGAGGCCGGACTCATTGCTCAGTGACGTGCAGGTGTGTCTGTCTGTGTGCTGTCAATTGCAGTATATTTAGGAAGTGTACAAATTCTAAACATTTAATGCTTTTTAATAAGGGCTGTTTTGTATTATAGTTTTGTAGTTAACTTGACAAATTAACTGTAATTGAAAAGGAATTGAGCCCAAACCAGCATTTGTCTCTCTTCAAGTTGTCTAGACTCAACCACTCGATGAGAATTGGGTGTCAAATAATGTAGCTGTGTTTGATTTAGTTTGCCTAGGACAATCCAGCCAATATAATATTACCAAAAAGTGAAATACCACAACAGCCCCAACGTTTCTGCAGTCTTGGTGTTGATGTTAAATATTTTGAAAATGTTGCTAACACTATAAAACGACTGTGTCCCCCCCCCAGGTGTGGGACTACACTCCAGACATAGACTTCAGTTTTAACAAGCCCATCTCCGTTGTGCTGACTCAGTTTCACTTCCTGCTTCTCCTCCCTGACCGTGTCAAAGCCATCTGCACGCTAAATGGGCAGGTGAGAAGTCGTGATTGTGATGCGTTCTGTGTGGGCTATGTCAGGTTCCTGTGAAAGACATGTTCTGACAACTGCTGGGGTCAAACGGGCCTTTACAATTAATGACTGTGCTGATTGATTGGCAGGTGGAAGCCATTCCAATTAACAAACATTAAGTATATCTGTAGAAGTTGGTTGGTTCTGTATTGGAAACCATCAGCAATGGACTGCAATATTTGGTCACTTGTTTATTCTGACATTCTCTTTGTCTCTTCCTCTATACCCACACTTTCCCTAATCAATAAATTCCTTTAGGTGGTCTACGAGGATGTATTCCCAGATAAGTTCGGCCCCCTGAAGAAGATGATAAAGGACCCAGCTGGTGGCCTCATCTGGATCTACACAGAGAAGGCCGTATTCAGGTACCGGGCTGACACTCTTACTCAGACATGACTGTTGCATTTAAATTAAGACTGGCAGAACAACCGCATTTCAAGTTAGAAGCTATGTTTAGAAAGGCCTATCAGCAAAATCAGTTTGGGGAAGAACAGTGAGCGGGTGCCAGTACAGCCAGTGTCGACCCCCCCCCCCCAACAGTATTTTTGTGTCTGTG
>JACXGI010006009.1:0-14738 GCA_016801175.1 Esox masquinongy | reverse complement strand
GCTACATGGAGAGTGCCAAGTGCTATGCCCTGACCCAGAACTACTTTGAGGAGATTGCCCTGAAGTTCATTGAGGCAAAACAGGAAGAGGCTCTGAAAGAGTTCCTACTGAAAAAACTCAACAATCTAAAGGAGGTGTGTTGTATGATGTTTTTTTTATTACTTTGTGTACCAAATGGCACCCTATTCCCTTTATAGGTCCTGGTCAGGAGTAGTGCACTATGTAGGAAATAATCTGCCATTTTGGAAAGTGCTGTCGCAACTTTTCCTGTGGTAAATTGTATTTGTATTGTGTTAACCATGCTTGTTTTGCAGATTGTCTCTGGGAACAATAGAGATTGATTGATGGAAATAATTGATGTATTGAAATCCTTGATTGATTGTTTGATCAACTGAACAGAGTGAGAAGACCCAGATCACCTTGCTGGTTATGTGGCTGACTGAGCTGTACCTGAATCGCCTGGGGCTTCTAGAATCCGACGAGGGCAAATATGGACTCTTCCTGGAGACACGGGAGGAGTTCCGGAAGTTCCTCTGTAGTTCCAAACACAAGGAGTGTCTTTATAACAACCGTACCACCATCTATGACCTGCTGGCTAGCCATGGCAACGTGGACGACATGGTCTACTTCTCTGTCATCATGCAGGTGTGTGTGTCTGTCAGTCCGTCTATATATCATGCATTGTTATCATCATCTGGGGTCTCTAACAGGAGTGCATGTTCATGCCGCTGTGAATGGCCCCTGACATTTTCTGTCTTGTAATGTATGTTCGGCTGTTGTTTTAAATAGCATGCATTCGATTGGTGAATAACCTGTATTACTGTATCGGTCTTTCCAGGATTATGAGCGGGTGATCTCCCACTACTGTCAGCATGATGACTACGGCGCCGCCCTGGAGGTGCTTTCCAAGCACTGCGACGAGAAACTCTTCTATAAGTTCTCCCCTGTTCTCATGCAGCACATCCCCAAGAAGGTTTTTTTTCCCGATCGTGTGCTACTGTTTGTTTTGGTGACACTTTATAGTCCTGACTCAGTGACAGTTCAGCTATCTTCCTGTTAGACCTACCATAGAACTCGGTAGCTTATCAACACATTGTCTTATCAACACATTGTCTCGGTAGTGGGATGATTGTGCGACGGCCTGTGGGACCCTGCCCTCTGTGAATGTGCATGTGCGAAATGGAAACGTACTAAATGAATGAATTCTAAATATACCTGTATTAATGCAAGGTGGTGGACGCCTGGATTAAGATGGGCAACAGGCTGGATCCTAAGAAGCTGATCCCAGCTCTGGTCAACTACAGTCAGATGGGTTCGACACAACAGGTACGCTTGGTTTTTTAAAATATATAAAACCCTGCTTTTTTTATTATCAGTAATATTGTTGTAGTCTCCATGTAAAGCAGTCTACTATTTAAGTATCGTTCAATTTCAAAGATTTTACATTTATCCGATGCTACGCTACAGACAGTACAGAGCGCTTACAATTTTTAACTGGTCTCCCACGGGAATCTAACCCACAATCCTGGCTTTGAAACCCCATTGCTGTACGTCACCCAAGCCACCCCGGACAAATCTGAAATATGAAACATCTACAGATTATACGAAGCGTAAAATACAGAAACGGCAACTGCATTCAATCAACCAATCTACCCACAGATCAACGAGACGATCCGCTACATGGAGTTCTGTGTCTACCAGCTGGTCGTAACAGAGGAGGCCATACACAACTACCTCCTCTCCCTGTATGCCAAGTACAAGCCCGACTCCCTGCTGTGGTACCTGGAACAGGTGGGGCTAAGTCTGACAAGTGAATAAAGTACCAGAGGTGAACGTGTGATTATTACGAGCACACAAACCCGTGTTGTAAATGTGCTGGTAACGTGGGGTCTCACCAACAGGCTGGCAGCCACGTGTCGGACATCCACTATGATCTGAAATATGCCCTGAGGCTGTGCGCTGAACACGGATACCTGCAGGCCTGTGTGCTGGTCTATAAGATCATGGAGCTGTACGAGGAAGCTGTGGATCTGGCCCTGCAGGTGAGTCGTCCTGGCTTGTCTCTGTGCTTATGTACAGCGCCCCCCCCCCCGAACCCTTTAGCAACTTTGGGCGCCGTCCCTTAACCCTGACGACAACACAGTCCGAGTCCTGTAGTGGTCGATGAGAACACGCAGCGAGGCGTCAGAGGCCATTCGTTTGTGCGGAATCTCTCCAGGTCCCGAGTTGTCCTTGGTCCACGCATGTGGACTCCCTAGCGGTTTTATAGCGGATTTGACTTAAATGACAATGGACTTGGCCACAACAGTGGTATTTACCTTGATGTTGAGATACAAGGCAAGGCACATTTTTGAAATCGAAATGATGCTGATTACAATTCCAGGTGGATGTGGACTTGGCCAAGTCCTGTGCGGACCTGCCTGAGGATGACGAGGAGCTGAGGAAGAAGCTGTGGCTGAAGATCGCCCGTCACGTGGTGCAGGAGGAGAAGGATGTGAAGAAGGCCATGAACTGTCTGTCCTCCTGCAATCTGCTCAAGATAGAGGACATCCTGCCCTTCTTCCCTGACTTCGTTACTATAGACCACTTCAAGGTAATGATAACGTGTTGCCTATTGATATCACAAAATGATGTGTTAATGTAAAATAAAGAAAACACAAATATGGTCATATGACCATTGCATTAGACAATATGTGGATACGTGTTGGACTATGACTAGGGTATTTCTAACACCAGAGTGGTTTTCAATATGGCATACTGTCGCAAAAGGATTTGTCACAAAAAATTCCTATTGAACAATGCTTACAGTTTGTCCTTAGTAAACCACTACCCAGAGGTATCAGTTTGAGTTTGGAGTGGGCCACATGCATGCGCGCGCACACACACACACACACACACACACACACACACACACACACACACACACACACACACACACACACACACACAAAACACTACGTAATATATTCCAGGAAGCCATCTGCAGCTCCCTGGAGGAGTACAACCAGCACATTGACGAGCTGAAGCGGGAGATGGAGGAGGCGACAGAGAGCGCCAAGCGGATCAGGGAGGACATCCAGGAGATGAGGAACAAGTATGGGCTGGTGGAGAGCCAGGAGAAATGTGCTGTCTGTGATTTCCCGCTCCTGAACAGACCCTTCTACCTGTTCCTCTGTGGACACATGTTCCACTACGACTGCCTCTTCCAGGAGGTGAGCAACGTTTTTTTGTTTTTTACCCAGGGGACCGGCACCACACCGTGAAGGTTGTCCTGGGTTGGTGGGTTAGATGATGGACAGGTCTGCCTTGCCTCACGCTTTAGCAACTCCTTGTGTCGTACAATTCTTAATAGAATGAGCAGTTTGATAAGTTTTTCTCCATCTTTGACTCTCACATTTTCTGGGCAGATGTTGTGATGATGCAAGGCAGTAATTGAGACAACATAAAAACTGGGAAGCAAGAATGGGGGGGGATGTCTGTCAACAGCTTTTTTTCCTCAAATGAACAGCCCTACATTGCTGCGACATAGTGTAACCGTCTGTCTGTCCTCAGGTGATCCCTCGCCTGTCCACCTACAAGCAGTCCAAACTAGAGGAGCTGCAAAAGAAGCTGGCTGCAGCCTCCCGGACTTCCAAATCCCGCCCCCGCCCCGCCCCCAAGGAGAAGGAGGAGGGGGGTGACAGTGCCAGCCTGGGGAAAGGATCTGCCAGCGTCAGCCGCGAGCAGATCAAGTCCGACATTGATGACATCATTGCGTGCGAGTGTGTGTACTGTGGCGAGCTGATGATCAAGTCGATCGACAAGCCGTTTATTGACCCACTGAAGTTCGAGGAGGAGAAGTCCAGCTGGCTTTGAGCGAAAGGATTTGGAATGTAGCGCTGAAGCTGCACGCAAATCTAAAATGGTGGACTTGAAGTGGCTCCTGGAAATTCACAGGATCTGAAATACAATTGAGCTGCCAATCTGAAATGACCAGTAAAGTGATGTGGGACTGCAATTGGCCTGAAATCCCTGAAATGGGCTTTAACTGTCTGGAGCTATGAGTGAAATAGAATTTTCTTCTACAGAAATGTCTGAGCTGATGACTGAAATGCACAGCATGTGTACTCTCTGAAATGTCAAGGGCCTGTGTGTACATTGCCTTGTGTAGGTTGGGAGTACAGCTGTTATTCTCTGTTATAATGGGATTAATGTTTAGCTACAGCTGCTCTGATGCTGATAGGAACACATTCGAGGAGAAGAATGCAGGCGTTCCCATATAAGCTCTTATCCTCTATGTAACTTGACCTATTCTACAGTCGTTCTCTATTTGTCGCTCTCACTCTGTCTGATTTTGTCTGTGACACTTCAAACTGCACTGAGGTCATGTCTCTCAAATCGCTCTATTATACATTAATAAAACAGTTCACTATCCTTACACTGTCTGAGTTAACAAATTAACTGGAATGTTTTGTGAAATTTAATGCTTATTAATGAATCTCAACTGGTATTAGTTTGGCTGGCTGCTGATATGAACAGTGCTTTGTAATATATGTGATGGACTACTTACATTTTGGTTATTTATGGCCGTTCTTGCATCATAAGAACTCCCTTTTGAGATCAGATGAATGTTACATTCCCCTTACTTACGGTTTGCTAAATGCTCTTATGACAAATAAACAGTTTTCAACACTTCTGACTTATTATGCAGATGTTTGAACTGGATATGAACATAGAGATGGAAAGATAACTCATCTGTGGTTCTGTGTTATTTTAGCATCTGCTCTAGCGTTGGCAAAACTACTGATGCTATCTCCACATGAGAGCAGGCCATTTCGGTAAAATGAGTTGGCCAATGATCCAGTTTGCGTTCTGGTCACATGACTAACTGCGTCATCAGTGGGACCTGCTCTGAGTATCTCTGTAGTACGTGTGTTTTACCAGTAAACCTAAGTTTCCCCAGTGGTCCTACTACCCCTGGTTGGGAACTACAGATCTAATCCATGCAACACTGCCATTACCATACCTTTGTTTATTAGTATAATATCTTGACATTCATTTCCAGCAAGTTGTCACAGTCTGACTGCCGTGGTCACACTGGTGTGTCTGAAGAGTCAGTTGCTAATGATTACTGGTGTTGTGGGTATAGAAACTTTTTTACTTTTTCTGCAAACTTCCCAAAAATGTGGCATGTATGTATAAAAAGTATATCATGGGTATCATTTATATCTGTTATTTATTTGAAAGAGCAGCAGATTTAGGACACAGATTTATCCAGAACCCACAGAACATCTCCCTTTTGCTAGATTGTTAGGGCAATAATGTGCTTTTAAAGGGGAAGTCTTCCAAAAAAGTTCTCTTTCAGACTAAAACAAGGGTGTCATCTGATTTTAACATTGACATGGTCTCAGAACATCCAATTTAATTTTCTTCTTTGTGACCAATTGTTATTTTAAGATCACCAAAACAATCCATTAACCAGGAAAAATGCAATTTTCTAAAATGCCAAATGGAGTTCTTGGAATAAGTTGACATATTTAATAGGCCTCCCTAAGAGTTGTCTCTTAACTCTATTAAACCAGGTATATTGACATAGTGCCCTGGTTCTCAAACTACAGTATGCGGTGCTCCCTTTTAGTGGATAATATAGTGAAATATTTTCTGAGGTGGTACGTGGCGTCAAAATTTTGAGAACCACTGATATAGTGCAACACTTTCCCTTGTGCAGTAAAGATCTGTGCACAAAATTAGAAGGTAAAGGAGAAGTGAATAATGTGCAACTGAATACAGAAAATAAGCAGCCTAAAACACCATTCTCTTTCCTTTCCAAAAAAGTTGAAAAGGAAAGTTTTGATTAAGGAACAGAAGCGTTCAATTTGCAGTGGTCTCTTAATTTTAACCCTTCTGTTCCTCACTCAAAACCTTCCTTTTCGACTTTTTTGGAAAGGAAAGAAAAAGGTGCAGTGGTCTCTTAATTTTTTCCGGAGCTGTATTTGTATTTTTTCATAAAGTAACTTTATGATCACTAGAATCCTACTCTAATAAATATGTAAAAAACAAGGACAGAGAAATTGCCTACAACTTCAGAGCTTGCATTCATGGTAGCACAGATAGATAATTTTTTTATCAATGAAAAATGGCAAACGACTCAAAGATGCATTCTGTGATTTTGGGGCGCTGGTTGTAAACCAGAAAGGGCCCCCAAACACTGTGTACTATGTCTTGTATGTGTCAATTTGTGCCACATGTCACCAAACCACTGACTTTGAAACTGGTAAATTACATGGATAACTGAGGTATGATAGTAATACTACTTTTCGATTATGCACAAATAACATATTACACATCTAGTCCAAAATGGGAGTTTAAAATTATTTTGTTAATCAAAAAATTCACTGCTTGTGAGCTACATTTGGCCACCAGGCCTTAGTTTGCCCATTCAAATTTATAAATCTGGCCCGCTATAGGTTTAAGTATAATATATATATATATATATATATATTTTTTTTGTTATTGAAAACACCCCATCAGAAGTATGTAGAAATGATTATGTGTGCAGCCCTCCGTTGAAATTCAAAATCACTATGTGGCTCTTGAAATAAAAAGTTTGCACAACCCTGTCAGATGTGGACTGATATTCTTCCATAACATTCCCACCCAAGCAATTTATCTGTACTGTTACTCTTTGAAAAGTGAATGTAGGTTGTTAGGGATTAAGTAAAATATATTATGCACAATTTTCTTAAGGACCAGGAACACACAGTTGATGAAAACAATTACTACGCGTCTTTTGTGTACGATTTAATGGTCTTATTCAATCAGTCCTAAAATCGACATTTTTTCTAGGAAAATATTAACCGACTCGCGATACTTGTAACGAGTTTCCCTTTGAATGACGTAACATGTAGCTCGGTAATGTTCGGAAATAGCAGACTCCACTAGTAGAGTTCGAATCGAAAACTATAATGTCATATAAATCATCTGAAATTTACAATATTTACCACAAGTGGTTTCAAAATAATGTTTACAATGTTTCGATTGATATATTTCCCCAGGGATTCCTTCGATGAGCAGATGCTAAATCGTCACTCTCTCTGCATTTGATTAGTATGCCTGTTCCTTGCTCTATCCTCGCCATGGCGCCGTGTCCCTGCTCCCTCAGTTACAGAAAGTGGCCGCCTCTCTGCTGCTGTCGACCCAAAGCTCACAGACTCGCTCGTTGTCTAGACCCGCCATCTTGGAGTCAGAGAACTGAGAGTCGGCAGCAGCTACGAGAGAGCGCAAAAGGGGGACACGGGGCCAAGGTGAGAAAGTGTTTTGGAGGTAATGTGGTGAGGGAGCAATGGGGTAAGATGGCCGGGAGGGAGAAATAATTTAAACGCGGGGATCCGAAAACGGAGGCTTCTGAGACTCCCCTCGTGCCTATTCGAGGAGACGGAGAGGTGCGGGGAAGATTCATAGGCCTCAGTGTAAACGGACAAAATTGCTATCCCCTAAATTAATTTTATTATTAAAATAACTGGGCTACTCATATGTCCAGGGGAGGTGGTGGCCTTAAAGGGGCAGAACCCATTTGAATAACTCCCAATAGCTTGTAACTTGCAACTTCTAAGCTAGCTGGCTAATTATTTTCAATGACAGAAACGCACCAATAATTGACAGTTAGCGATTCAAATATAAGGCCCTATTTCCACTGTAAAATAACAACGCTAGAGCGGCCTTTGATTATGAATTCGTGCACTTTACCTGCCGGGGCCAATACCTAATGTAACCACAACATGATATTATACCTTGCTAGCTTACTTACCTTGAACCTACTAATATAGCTAGCTAGCCACAGTACATTTCTATCGTATGCTGTAGCTAATATGCTAGTTACTACCGTTAGCCAGATAGCGAGCATGCTAGCACGTTATTCAGTTAGCTACAAACGGTTACCTAGATCACACCGTATGCTAGGCGCGAGCTAGTGCTAAATAATGACAGTAAATTGCAGGCTAAATAACGGTAGCTAGCATTATACTTTCAGATATAAACATTCATTTGGCAGTTAGCTTTGTGTTCTTCACCATTAAGTTCAGTAGATTGCTAGTTTAGCTGAATAAGTTGACTGTAGAAGCTAACGTTAATAAATCAATGTTTTGTGCTTAACAGTGAGTGGTCACTGGGGCTATCTACAGTAGCTAGTAGTAGGTACATTGTAACTACACAATGGCTTGATTCCCACTTTTGCATATCCGTTTTCATTATAACTCATTCCACTCTGTATGACATACGACATAGAGTATTAGGGTTGGACAAGACTGGTTACACAGACTAATTGTAAAAGTTACCTATTGTTTTTACTCACCACACAAGGCAATGGGAATCTAATTAATATTTACATGCAGATGTGATGTACACTGCCTTTTGATTAATAGGGCTTGAAACTTCTGTTCGTGGATTTGTGGTCATGATTTTTTACTAGTTATCATTCAATGGGTCCATAGGTTAGGCTAGCTCAGCATTGTGGTCAAAGATCACTTTTATAACTAATGTCCTCTATTTAGCTTGGTAGAGCAATGTGCATTCAGTACCAGGATAGTTGGTTTGATTCCAAGGACCGCCAATTGGCAAAATGTACGTGTCAGCTACGTAACAGATGATATGAAGACCCTGCCTAAAACTGACTCTTAAAATGTGCCTATAGGTAATGTAAGAGACTGATAGAGCATTACAAGATATTTACATTATCTTTCATCCTATGGGACTGTTCAAAGTCAAGTAATCAAATTGTGCAATGTTATAATGAATCTAAAATAATAATATTTTGATTTGATAGAACCGTGGGAAGAGAGTGTGCAAGAATAGGAGTGTATATATAACCATAGGCCATTGGCCTAAAAATCTACAATGACCAAGGCCCCAAAATAACCTGTTTCAATCAGAAAAGTGCTTGATTGGCAACAGGGAATAAGGTGATTGGTTGGTTTTGAGTGCTGTGATTAGTCTTGTGCAGTGTGTTCGTTTTGTGACCCGTGGCTGTCCATTTCAGTTTCAGGCCTTTACATCTGCTGTGCTGGGAGTTGAAATTGGCTATGATGATGTCGTCCATATCCCACATTTTTAAGGTAGCAATGTAGATATTTTCCTCGTACACACACCCGCTCATATTTTGTGTGGAAAATAGACTAGCAGGACAGTATGGAGGTTGTCCTGAGTCCTGGCTAGGAAAAAACACACATAACAAACTCAAGCTCTAACGTGAGAAGTTCTGAATGTTGTTTTTTTCCCATGTTGTTTTTAATGGGATTAATGTCTCCCTCACTCTTTCTTCCTTTCTCTACTTTGTTGCCTCCAACCAGTGAGTACCCCTGCCCGGTAGGGCCTACTGGTCTCAGTTCTCGATGGAGTCGGGGGCTGGGCGTGCAGAGGTGGACGATGGGGCGGCAGGGTCATCATATGGCCTGGCCAAGCCTCTTCACCTCCAATACCTGGAGAGATCCCTTCGCCTGGACAGCTTCCTCCGCCAGACTGCCTCCATCTTCAACAGAGACCTATCCAGGTAAAATACTGTTGTTTACGATGCAACGCAACCAGAGGTGAAAGTAGATCACATTTCGTACCAGTAATGCTATGCATCCAATGCTGTTAAATAATAGAGTTATTGTCTGTAGTTATCTTTATTTCATTTTAATCATTGTAACAGAGATTATTTTCTGGTTTAGCACAACAACACTATTTTGCCAGGACACTACACTTTAACACTTTCACCCCTGATTTACACAGAAAAGGGGCTGGCTACACTACAGTATAACAGAACAGAGACCACCTGTGTCTTGGAACAATGAAATGTCTGAAGCCCTGCACCTTCATTGTGGTTTTGCTTTAGAGGCCCTTGATTGTTGATTTTCAAACCTTTGCTAATAATAAAGGGGAAACTGACTAGTGGTTGGATCCTGTTTGTGGTGAGAGGAAGCCACAATTCAGTTCTCTTCTTCTAGCGTAGCCAAAATGTAAAAGTAAATGGCAGGCACCAATACAACAAGTATACACTGATCAGCCATAACATTATGACCACTGACAGGTGAAGTGAATAACACCGATAATCTCGTTATCATGTCACCTGTCAGTGGGTGGGATATATTAGGCAGCAAGTGAACATTCTGTCCTCAAAGTTGATGTGTTAGAAGCAAGAAAAATGGGCAAGCGTAAGGATCTGAGTGACTTTGACAAGGTCCAAATTGTGATGGCTAGACGACTGGGTCAGAGCATCTCCAAAACTGCAGACCTTGTGGGGTGTTCCCGGTCTGTAGTGGTCAGTACCTATCAAAAGTGGTCCAAGGAAGAAAAAGCGGTAAACCAGCAACAGGGTCATGGTTGGCCAAGGCTCATTAATGCACGCTGGGAGCGAAGGCTGGCCCGTGTGTTCCGATCTAACAGATGAGCTACTGTAGCTCAAATTGCTGAAACAGTTCATGCTGGTACTGATAGAAAGATGTCAGAACACACAGTGCATCACATTTGTTGCGTATGGGGCTGCGTAGCCGCAGACGAGTCAGGGTGCCCATGCTGACCCCTGTACCACTGCCAAAAGCACCTACAATGGGCACGTGAGCATCAGAACTGGACCATGGAGCAATGGAAGAAGGTGTCCTGTCTGATGAATCAGGTTTTTTTTACATCATGTGGCTGGCTGGATGTGTTTGTGTCGCTTACCTGGAGAACACATGGCACCAGGATGCACTATGGGAAGAAGGCAAGCCGGTAGAGGCAGTGTGATGCCTTGGGCAATGTTCTGCTGGGAAACCTTGGGTCCTGCCATTCATGTGGATGTTACTTTGACATGTACCACCTACCTGAGCATTGTTGCAGACCATGTGCACCCTATCATGGAAACGGTATTCCCTGTTGGCATTGGCCTCTTTCAGCAGCATAATCCGCCCTGCCACAAAGCAAAAATGGTTCAGGAATTGTTTGAGGAACACAACAACGAGTTCAAGGTGTTGACTTGGCCTCCAAATCCCCCAGATCTCAATCCAATCGAGCATCTGTGGGATGTGCTAGACAAACATGTCCGATCCATGGAGGCCCCACCTCGCAACTTACAGGACTTAAAGGAGCTTCTGCTAACATCTTGGTGCCAGATACCACAGCACAGAGGTCTAGTGGAGTCCATGCCTCGATGGGTCAGGGCTGTTCTGGCGGCAAAAGGGGACCTACACAATATTAGGCAGGTGGTCATAATGTTATGGCTGTTCGGTGTATTGTATTGATATTACGAGTTGACTGGGATGGCTCCAGAGCCTAGACTTATGTGGACTTGGTTTTCATTTCACAGTGATGACAGCGACAATGGTGGATTGGGGGAGGGTCCTTACTTGGGGATGACTAATCAGCACGCGACACTGGCAATAAAGGAGGAGTCATGTGACCCGGAGGAGGAGGGGCTTGTTACAGAAGGCAATACCCTCAATGGAGCCCTGCTGCAAGGTAAAGGTGAACTGGCATAGTTCAACTTAGGCGCACAAATCCTTCTTGTAGAAAAAGTCAGCGTGGAGCCCTGCATTCTCCATGTTTTGTGCCATGTGTCGTGATCCTGCATTCACCTCCTTTAGGATTTTGCTTTACGCATTAAGCGGTGTTATCACCACTGGCCGGCCATATTCCTCGTATATTCCAGAGTCAAATTCCTTGTATGTGTACACATAACTGGCGAATAAAGCTGATTCTGATATAGAAAGGCAGTGTTCTGTGTCCGTGCAATATCCCTCTATGTTCTTGCCACAGAATACAAGACCGACAAAGCCAGGCTGTACAACTTCTCCAAGCTGAAAAAGAGCCGGAAGTGGCTTAAGGTATTTGCATGACTTCCAGATTGTCATTCTAATGTTTAGGGAGTTTCCCCAGACAAAGCTCTGTCATTGACAAAAACATTACACATGAGTAAGCTTTTATTCAGGAACTGGGCGGACGTGTCCAGGAAACCAAACACTAATTGTGTCATGAGATGTGCGTGGATTGTTCTCCTCGTCCTCTCCCCCACAGAGTATCCTGTTGAGTGGGGACACCAGTGAGTCAGACACAGACTCTGAGGACTCTGACATCAGTCTGTCCAGAGAGGAGCTACATGACATGCTTAGACTGCACCAGTTCACCAGGCTGCACCAGAACAAGTTTCACAAAGACCGAGAGGTACATACAGGTTGAGAGAGAGACACACACACATCCAGAGCCAAACGTCTTGACCCACTGTCATGAAACCTACAGACATAAACCACAGTACCGGTGCTCCATGGACTTAAAGGGGCTCTGTGTATAATCCTGACTTTAACGTTTACAAAACTAAATTTTATCAATGCTGCTCTCCTCCCCTTCCCTTGCCGAACAGGACTGGAATAGTACTAGCTAGTCCAGGGTGGTGTTGGGTGGGGGGATAGTACTGACTGGTATAGTACTAGCTAGTCCAGGGTGGTGTTGGGTGGGGGGATAGTACTGACTGGTATAGTACTAGGTAGTCCAGGGTGGTGTAGGGTGGGAGGATAGCACTGCGAGTGTCTAAAGTGAGTATGAGGTGACAAGAAGTCAATGCAAACTGATGGAACGACCGGCAAGAAAGTTTAATTTGGGAATATCTCAGGCAGTATGAACTTTTTTGTAGAAACATGGTTTTGAAACACAAAATTTAAACATTGACTGCAGATGTCTTCTGGTCATTTCTGCTTGCATTTTAGTAGTACAGTAAAACTCTCACATATGGCCCGTTTAACTCTGTATTTCCCCTGTGCAGCAGTACCAGTATTACAGCACGGGGCTGCTGTCCTCTCATGACCCCTTTTATGAACAACAGCGCCACCTGCTGGGTCCCAAGAAGAAGAAGATTAAGGAGGAGAAGAAATTCAAAGGTAAAAAATTAAGTTCATTAATGCTTTTTTGTGTCTTCGCGTGTCTTGCTTTGTTGAAGGAATAGAGTTGTGTTCCGGCATGGTCCGGAGGGTTGGACAACTGCTGCTGCTGGCCCTGTTCTCTAAATCCCAAACACATTCGATAATGAAGTTAACCACTACATTTTAATTAGTACTCTGAAATAATTTATGCAGTTAAAATAAACAGAAATGCAATTTCCTTACGCAGAAAGTTACTTCACCCCCACTTTTAAAATCACATAAAATGGCAAAACATTAGAATCGGGTGCGGCAAAACATTTTAATCGGGTGCAGCAAAACACACAAGCAAAGCTACTACAGAATGTCAAAAAAATACAAATGTAAGGTAATGGAGTCAATGCCCAGATCTCAATCTTTTAAAAATGTTGCGTGGGGACATGAAGTGGGCCGTGCATGCAAGAAAACCCTCAAACATAGCACAATTGAAGCAGTACTGTAAATAGGAGTGGGCAAAAATTCCTCCCATGTATATAAGTGACTGACAGACAGTTACAGGAAACGGCTACAATAGTTAATTTCAGCATGAAAAGGACAACAGCAGCTATTAAAGCTTTATTAAAGCTATTTTAGTTTCCGCACTATGAAATTGTATTTGTGTTGATTTTTAATGACTAAATGATTGCAAAGTATTATCTTACAGTTACATTGGATATCAGTACTGTTGAAGTGAAGAGTACATGTATGAAAAAAGGCAACTTTCCAGGGGGTGTACTTTTTTTACAAAAACTTGCACATGTTTTTCATTTTCAATGAATTGGCAAAAATGTCTAAATGTGTTTTCACTTTGTCATCATGGGGTATTTTGTGTAGATTGATTGCGAAATGGAAAATGTAATCAATTATAAATTAAGTCTGTAACCCAGCAAAATGTGGAGAAAGTGAAGGGGTCTCAATACGAAGGCACTATATATAGAACATTACTTCACTTTTTAGCGACCACAAAATCATAAAAAACCTGGCACTCAATTCTGGCTAGTGTCGGTTACTCCTTTATTTGAGACAATGTACTACAATGTAATTACTTCCCAGTTTTCTTTCTTACATCATGGACAATGTTACGAGTGTCATTTAATTATTCATGAGGACCCTCCACATTCCCTCAGGCAAACTGAAGAAGGTGAAGAGGAAAAAGAAGCGAGGAGAGGGGGAGTTTTCAGGAGAGGGACGACCATACGTCAACAAGGTCTTCGCAAAGTTCTCCCATGATGCACCACTGCCCATGCTTAAAAAGAAGCACCTGACTGTAGAGCAACTGAATGCACGGCGGCGCAAAGTCTGGCTCACCATCGCTAAGAAGGAGTGCCCCAAGGTATGTTGGGTAGTGGCTACAGTAGTCTAAAAGGGCCTAGTATGAGAATTAAGTACAGTTAAGTGCTGGGATTAGATGTTAACATCAGTTGTAAATAACTGTCCTGTAATTTTTTCCAGGCGTTCAAACAAAAAGCCTCTGCCAAGAACTTTGTCCTAACCAACGCCAGAAAGGTAAAATGTCTATGTCAACTGTCTACGTCAAGGATTTTCAGCCCTCATGTTTGTGTTTTGATGTGTGTCTTCTGAGACTCAACGGCCTGGTCTCTCTGGATGTCTTGTCCCTGTCTCCAGCTGGCCCACCAGTGTATGCGTGAGGTACGCCGGGCAGCCATCCAAGCCCAGAAGAACTGCAAGGAGACTCTGCCCAGGGCCAGGCGGCTTACCAAGGAGATGATGCTCTACTGGAAGAAATACGAGAAGGTGGAGAAGGAACATCGGAAGAGGGCAGAGAAAGAAGCTCTTGAGCAACGCAAGCTAGACGAGGAGATGAAAGAGGTAGCACACGCCGCTAGACAAGGAGAT